>VZRX01018048.1:0-16643 GCA_013398075.1 Notiomystis cincta | reverse complement strand
CTTTTCCAGCCTCAAGGATTCCAGAATTCTCTGAAGTCCCACACTCAGCTCAGGGTGACACAGGGCTGTGTCCTTCCAGCTCCAGCGCTGCCACACCCAGGCAGGTGAACAGAACGCAGGGAGCCCCTGTTACTCCGCCCTCCCCGAGAGCCCCCCCGCCGCCCCTGCCCCCTCACCCTGAGGGTGTGGTCCTGGCTGCCGGTGACGAGGCGCCCTGCGGCGGCCTTGAGCGCCGTGATGGGTTTGTGGTGCGCGCAGGCCACGCTGTGGGTGAGCTGGCAGCGCACGGCGGCCCCGCGGCCCAGCTCCGGCGACGGCGGGAGGCTGCTCCTGCCCGCGGCTCCTGCAGGGGGACACGGGCTGAGCCGCGGCCAGCTCGGCATGCTGTGCTCTCGCACTGCAGCGAGCCCTCTGCGCCCAGCAACAGCTGCAGCGAGGCTCAGCGGGCTCAGAGAGCTCCACACTGCTTTGGGACAGAAGGGACCTGAAAGCCCATCCGGTTCCATCCCTTGCCTGCCACAGGCAGGGACACCTTCCTCTATCACAGGCTCCAAGCCCCGTCCAACTTGGCCTTGGACGCTTCCAGGGATGGGGCACAGCCTCAGCTTCTCCAGGAAATGCATTCCAGTCCCTCAGCACTCTGCCAGGGAAGTTCTCCCCAGTATCCCATCTCAATCATCTGCTCTATTGTGCTCCAGGAGCAGAAGAACCTTGTGCTCTAACCAGTCGCCCCTGTGGGCCAGTCTGGACTGTGCTGTGGCTGTGCTGGAGCCTCGGGCTGTTCCCGGGGTGGGAACACGTGAGACAGAGAGAAAGGAGTGACACGTGGGGGGAGGCAAGGGCAGTGCTGGCCCTGGAAGCACACATGCCCTGGGGAAAACCAGCATGGGAATGGCATCCCAGCACAGGGAGCTCCCTCAGCAGCCCTCAGGTGCTGTGGAGCACAGGCACCACCAAAGCTGAAGTGGGTGTGAGGGAGACTCAGCTGGGAGGAGGGAAAGGCAGGAGCCCGGGGCAGGGCACTGCCACTCCGACAGCCACTGACCTCGGAACTGCAGGTGGTTCAAGGACGTGTGTGTCTCCAGGGAGAAGAAATCCAAGGAGCCGTTCAACCGGGCAGCCACGATCCTGAGGGAGAGACCTCGGGGTGAGGAGAGGCCCCTCCCTGAGCCCCAAACCCGGACACCCCCCGGGCCAAGCACAGTCCACCCGCTCTGGGAGGAGGCTGCAAGAACTGGGCTGGGAGACTGGACACAGCTCTGAACAGACTGGACAATGGCAGCACCTCTGGAACAGCAGTGACCCAAAGGTCTCCCAGCCCTGAAACCCCCGGATATTCAGCTACTGGCAAGACTGAGGGCTGAAGAAGTGGCTGCTGGAGCAGACCTGGAGCCAGGTGAGAGGTGGATACACAGAAGGATCAGGCTGGATATTAGGTTGGATATCAAGAAAAGGTGGTTGAGCACTGAATGGGCTCCTCAGGGAATGGTCACAGCTCCAACCCTTCCAGAGCTCAGAAGTGTTTGAACAAAGCTCTCAGACACAGGCTGGGATTGCTGGGGTGTCTTGGGCAGGGCCAGGGGTTGGACTCAATGATCCCTCAAAGCTCCTTCCAGCTCAGGATATTCCAGGACACCGATTCTAAGGAAGAGACTTCCCAGCTGAGCCTCTGCTGCTGGGAGCTGCCATGGAGGGTGGGGCTGGGGATCTCCCAGCACTTGCACAAGGAGTTACCTGTTGTTGAGGAAGACCAGGGCCGTGATGCCGGATTGTCCTTCATCATTGCTGCTGCGGAGGGTCCCCTCGATGGCATCCCACACCTGGGGGAGGAGGGGTCACTGCAGTGACACTGGCCAGGGGAGCACCAGACATGGGGAGTCTGGGATCCTGAACAGCTCCCCGTGCTCTGCTCCTGGCCCCTGAGCTGAGTGAGCAGGTCACAGCTTGCTGTGCTGTGCCCCCAGGCTGTGTGACCTCCTGCCTCCCATTACTGCGTCCCTGTTCCTCACCTCCACCCTCCTGTTACTGTGTCCCTGCTCCTCATCCTCCATCCTCCTGTTACTGAGTCCCTGTTCCCCATCTCCACCCTCCTGTTACTGTGTCCCTGTTCCTCATCTCCACCTTCCCGTTGCTGTGTCCGTTCCTCACCTCCAGCCTCCCATTGCTCCTGCCAGCCACGATCAGGTTCCCCTGCAGTTCCAGGCTCCACACGGAGCTCTCCAGGTCCCCTCCCCAGGACGGCAGGGGCGAGGATTTGTCACATCCTGCGCAGGCCTCGTCCCCCATGCTCCGGTCCCCGAGGCTGCGCCGGCGGCCGCCGCACCCGCCCTCGTCGGAGCCACACCCCGGGGAGCGGCCGCTGCTGCCGCAGAAGCCGGCGGGGCCGTGCGGGGCCGAGAGCCCCGGGAAGTTCATGTTCCTGCAGCTGGAGCTGCCGTGCTCCTCGTACACCTTCCCAACCAGGCTGCTGAAGTCGTATCCCGAGTCCTTGTGGCGAGCGCCCACGGCCCGGAGCCGCGGCTCCGACTCGGCCGCCTTGGCGTGCTCCGAGAAGTTGGTGTCGATCAGGGAGGTGAGGTCGGGCTGGTCACAGAACAGGGGGGGCTGCGGGGGCCCCAGCAGCCGTTTGAGCTGGTGAGTGCTCTCGAAGGAGTCCTCCAGCCCGTTCTTCCCATCGGGGCTGGGATCCCAGCCCTCCTGGTAATCGAAGATGCCGCTGCTGTCCCTGCGCAGCCTGGAGGGAGGGACAGAGCTCAGCGCCCTCGGCTGCGGCCGCTCCCGGGAGCACAGGGCTGTGGCGCTGTGGGCACACGGCCGGGGCCATACCTGGGCTTGGGGATGACGGTGAGGCAGTCGCCCGTCTGCGCGTCCCACACGCGGATCTGCCCCACCAGGCAGCAGCTCACCAGCAGCATCCCGTCACTGGCCAGGCACTCGATGTCCTGCGAGGAGGAAGGACAAGCACAGCTCAGTGTGGCACCAGCGAGGCCTCTGCATCCTGACCACAGCCTGGCGTGGCTGAGGAGCTGCAGAGATGATGGCTGTCACGTCAGAACTGTCTGCTTTAGGAACTGAGGGACGGTGAGGACATGGACACCCCTGGAAGTGTCCAAGGCCAGGTTGGACAGGGCATGGAGCAACCTGGGAAAATGGAATGTGTCCCTGCACACAGCAGGAGTGGGAATGGATGAGTTTCAAGGTCCCTTTCAACCCAAACCACTCTGTGGTTCTGGGATTCCAGGATCTCCACCCAGAGACCTCAGAGTGTGCTGGACTGCTGCAAATCCAACAGACTCCATCTGTCTGGCCTTTCCCTGACAAATTCTGTCCCAGTCTGAAGGCAGGAGCAGAGGTATGGCTTTTCTGGCAGACACAGCACAGCATTTTAAACTCATCTGTCTGGATGCCCAGGAGCTTTGTTTCATCTCAGAACAGGAAGAATCCCAGAATCATCCCAGTTGGAAAAGCCCTCCCAGACCATCGAGTCCAACCTGTGACTGATCCCTCCCTTGTCACCCAGCCCAGAGCACCGAGTGCCATATCCAGTTGTCCCTTGGACCTCAGGAATGTGGAAGTATCCCAGCAAGGCAGGGCAGGGAAGCCAGAGGTGGTGATGGTGGGAATTGCAGAAAGCAAGTCCCAGGAGGAGATGAGAACGTGCTGTGGGAACTCCACGCTCCGATATCCTTTCTTTATGTGTTGATTAGTAAGCTGGACCTACCATGAGGTGTCCCCTGAGGACCAGGGGCACGATCTCGGTCTCGGGGGGCGAGTAGCCGTAGTCATCGCAGGGCAGGTCCCCCCTGCGGCGCCGGCCCGGCCCGTTCTGCCCGTAGTTCTTGGGGCACAGCACCCGGTACAGGCAGAACAGCAGCAGCACCAGCAGGATGCCCGAGGCCAGGCCCAGAGCTGCCACCCTGGGGCAGACACACACACACACAGGAAGGTAAGAAAATAAACTCCTATTTCTAGTCCAAGCACAGATCTGGAAAATCCTGTGCCAGGATTACTCATGTGCTGGTCTGAATTTCTCAGCTGAGAAAGCTTTTCAGCAAGAGGTTTGTTGGAAATTAAGGGGAGGTTTAATGGGAAAATGACAATTTCAACAAGACTTTGAGGCTTTTCAGTAAGGAAAGTAATGAGCAACTGAGATTTTAAGGAAACACCGGCTGGGGACTGGGATAACACAGTGTGTTCAGCACTTGCAGATTCAGGCAGGGGATTGTGAGCTGTCCTCTCCGGAGAGATGGAACCTCCTTGCACCAGAATTTGATCTAACACCAAATAAATCCTTATCAAATGATATCCAGGTGGTGGCTGCCCCATCCCTGGAAATGTCCAGGGCCAGGTTGGATGGGGCTTGGAGCAGCCTGGGATAGTGGAAGGGGTCCCTGCCTCTGTCAGGGGGTGGGACTGGATTGGTTTTAAGGTCCTTTCCAACCCAAACCATTTTGGTGTTCTATGAAATCACAACATTTAAACCCCCAAATGAACCTCCTGTCCTCATCACCCAGTGGTCAGACCCACACTGCATCAGGAGCACTGAGAGCCTCGATGCCCTCAGCGGATGGAAAACTGACGGGAGAGATCTCTTTAATTTTGCACTGGAGCATCCCAGGCATCCCGAGCTCTGGCACTGGAGCTTTCCTGGCCTCCCAGCAGGAGGAGCAGCCCGAAGGCGGGTCAGGAGGCGGTGACAGGACACTCACTTGTACAGGGTGACGTCCTGGTGGCCGCGGGGCTGTGCTGTGTGCTCCGGCCGGGACGTGTCCGGCCCGCTGCCCGCCAGGAAGGGCTGGTAGCGCGAGGCCTCCTGGGGATGCCGCACCTCCAGGGCCTCCTGCGGGTTCAGGTACAGCGTGACGGGGATGGCTGGCAGGATGCTGATGTACCTGAGGGTGGGCAGGGAGAGCAGCTTAGGAGGGGCACGAGGGCACACAGGGACAGCTGACTGGCAGCCACAGCGGTCTCAGGGTGTTTTCAGTGCGTCACTTCAGGTGCTCTGAACTAAAGATCTCCTTGGAAATATTCTCTGAAATTATTCCCCAGGTTTTAACCCTTCAGAGAGCCAACAGTGGAATGAAGTCCTGATGAGATCGAATGGATCCCAGGAATTCAAGTAAGGATCAAGTTTCCTGTACACTGTGAGCTGTTCTTCAGTTCACATGCACTATTTCCATCACTTATAGATGATTGTATCAATTGTGGAATTGCAGAGGTTGGAAAAGCCCCCTGACACCATCAAGTCTGACTGCTCCCCCTGTGCTGCTAAGGCCACCACTAACCCATGTCCTCAACTGCCACATCTACAGGGCTTTTAAATCCCTCCAAGGGATGGGGACCCCACCACTGCCCTGGGCAGCCTGTGCAGAACTGGAGAGCCCTTTCTATGAGGAATATTCCTAATATCCAACCTGAGCCTCCTCTGGCCCAGCCTGAGGCCGTTCCCTCTCCTCCTGTCCCTGTTCCCTGGGAGCAGAGCCCGACCCCACTCCCCCAAGGATGCTCCCTCCTGTGAGGGAGTTGTGAAGAGCCAGAAGGTCCCCTCTGAGCCTCCTTTTCTTCTTTTGCGAAATTTAAAACTTCAGTTAAAACTTCAGTCAAGGAAGACCCAAGACACCAAACACATAAAACACCCAAGAGCACAGAAAAAAACAATCCTGATTCCCAAAGGAACGCCCCTGGAGGGTTTGTGAGCTCTGCCCCCCCCAGAGAACCTGCTGAGCAGCTCCTCCCAAACACAGCTGGAATGAGCCCCATGGAACCAGGTTAAGTGAGTTGGGAGCAAGGACAGAAGGAAGACAAACTCTAGGGGTCAGGTGCCCCGGTCCCCGTGCCTCTGGCACTCCGTGCCAGCCCACTTGCCTCTTGGCCAGGGTGATGTTGTAGTAGCTGAAGAGGGCTGGCCAGTGCCTGAAGGAAAGCTTCCTCCAGATCTCCTCATCCTCTGCTCCCCAGGTAACCTCTGCTTCCGCTCCCAGCTCCAGCTGCCCGTTCCCTCTGCCCTCTGGTCCCTGGGCCCAGGTGTGCTGGTTGGGCTCCAGCCCCGCCTTCTGCTCCCGCTGCTGCGAGTGGTTCTCCGACAGCTGGATCGGCTCCGACGGGAACACTGACAGGTCCACCTCGGGGTCCCCAGCAGGCAGGACCCCTCCAGGAACGGGCATGGCAGGCAGGCCTGCGTCCCCCAGGGGACTCTGCTCGGTGACCTGGGAGGTGAGGTAGGTGCGGAGCCCAGCAGGATCCGTGTAAACCAGGATTCCGATCCAGATCACCGTCCCGGCCTGTGCAGGAGGAGCAGAGACACAGCCCCCTTCAGTGCCACCACCCTGTCCCCCGAGCTGACCCACGGCACCCCAACCACAGGTACCCGTTTCCTGCAGCCTCACTCCCAGCACTGCCCCTTGGGGAAGATCTGGAGCACTGCCCAGCACATGCAGAACCTGGACATCACTTTTCCATGATCCACATGATGGTCAGAACCAAACTTCTCTCCCCAAACACACAGCAAGAAGGAGACTCTGTGCTGGCAGCTGGGACCAGCATGTCTGGCACCTCCAAACAGGGCTGGAACGGCTCAATTTGGGTTTTGGATCCACAGTTGTGTAGGACCCACTGCTCTGGGACTGTATGGGGACTTAAACTGCTAGCATTGGCTGATTGGGCTGGGAACACAGAGATCCCTCTAATTCCATTACAGACATCCAAAACAGATGGGGGAACAAGCAGGACCAGAGGTGATGTGGCTGCAGCAGTTGTAAAGGGTGAAACCTTGAGCAAAGTATCTCCTAAATGTCTTTAGTCCACGTGTGCAGGAACAAACTGTGATTTCTGCTTGTAAAATCATCTCAAGACTCAGCCAGCCTCAGAAATTTGGTTCTGGATCCCATGGGCAGCACCAGACTGGTGTGGGAACCAGGACATGGAGGTGTGGGGCCTGGCTGGGGTGGTGCCCAGTGGGGCGGGCAGGGTTCTGTCCCAGCCCAGGGGTGCCCAGCAGGGTGGGCAGGGCGCTGTCCCAGCCCGGGGGTGCCCAGCAGGGCGGGCAGGGCGCTGTCCCAGCCCGGGGGTGCCCAGCAGGGCAGGCAGGGCGCTGTCCCAGCCCGGGGGTGCCCAGCAGGGCGGGCAGGGCGCTGTCCCAGCCCGAGGGTGCCCAGCAGGGCGGGCAGGGCGCTGTCCCAGCCTGGGGGTGCCCAGCAGGGCGGGCAGGGCACTGTCCCAGCCCAGGGGTGCTGTCCCAGCCCGGGNCCGGGCGCAGCGCCGGGGGCCGGGCCCGGCACGGGGCCTTGGCCGGCGCCAGGCACGACTCGGGGGGCAGCCGCTTGTTCAGGTCGGCCAGCTGGAACAGACAGGGAAAGGTGAGGCACGAGGGCTGGGGCATGAGGGGGTGAGAGGTGAGGGATCCCCGGTGAGGTGTGAGGGATTCCTCCCCCAGGGTGGTGACCCTGTCTCCTTCCAGCCCATTTGCCCCAAATCAGTGTATTTATAGACTCACGGAATGGTCAGGATGGAAGGGACCTTAAAGCCCATCCAGTTCCCCTCCCTGCCATGGGCAGGGACACCTTCCACTATCCCAGGTTGCCCTAAGCCCCATCCAGCCTGGCCTGGGACACTTCCAGGGATCCAGGGGCAGCCACAGCTGCTTTGGGACACCTGTGCCAGGACCTCACCACCCTTTAAGAGAAGTTCTTCCTAATATCCAATGTAAACCTTCTCTCTGTCAGTTTGAAGACATCCCCCCTTATCCTGTCACTCCAGACTCTTGTCCAAAGTCTCTCTCCATCTTTCTTGTGCGCTCCCTGCAGATCCTGGAAGGCCACAAGTAGGTCTCTAAGCTTTTCCTTTCCAGGCAGATTAATTCCAATTCTCTCAGCCTTTCCTCAAAGCAGAGCTGCTCCATCCCTCCAATCAACTTGATGCCTCCTCTGGAGCTCCCACAGCTACACGTCCTTCCTGAGACCATCTTTTCCCTCAAGTGTTCTGTTCCCAATCCTCGTGTGTGTAACCAAGCAAGTACAGAACTGGAACTTTAACAGCTCATGACAAGAGGAAACAGCCTCAAGTTTGGGAAGGTTTACATTAAATATTAGGAAAAATTTCTTCCTGGAATGGGCTGTCCAGCCCTGGCACAGCTGCCCAGGACAGGGTTGGAGTCCCCATCCCCAGGGTCACTTAAGAGCCATGTGGATATGGCAGCTGGGGACGTGGGGCAGTGGTGAACACAGCGGTGGTGCTGAGGAGTGGCTGGACTCCATCAGTGAATGTATGGCTGCTCTTTCCCCCTTAGGGGCCGTGCTCCCTCTGCCCCCGAGGCCGGGGCTGTGCTCCGTGCCCACCTCCATGCGGCGGATGTCGATGGACAGCACCGTGGTGAAGAAGAACATCTGCAGGAAGAAGTCCGACACCAGCCCCACCACGGCAAACAGGCAGAACTCCTGGGGATGGCACACAGGGATTAGCTCCCATTTCTCCTCAGGACAAGGCACACTCAGCACTGTTCTACTGACAAACCCTGTGATCCACCTCTTGTATTGGCTGAGAGCTCAGGGCTGGATGAGTCCATGTGAGAATCCAAGAATATTTATTCTAATTCACATTCTTTGTGCTTTTTGGCCACAGTCCATCAAAACCCTGGGACTCTGCTCCCAGGGAACAAGGGACAGGATGAGACAACTCAGGAAGATTTAGATTAGAAAGTAGGGAACATTTCTTCCCCAGAAGGGGCTATCAGGCACTGGAACTGCCCAGGGCAGGGGTGCAGTCCCCATGCCTGGAGGGATTTAACAGCCCTGTGGCTGTGGCACTTGGGGACATGGATTAGGGTGGCCTTGGCAGTGCTGGGGAACAGTTGGACTTGATGCTCTCCAAGGCTTTTCCAACCCAGGCAGTTCCCTGACTGTGAGCCCACAGTCCCTGTCCTGCCAGCCCAGAGCAGCCCCACTCACCTGGATGGCCGGGACCAGGGTGAAGTATCCGATGAGGATGATCCCGAGCTCTGTGGCCATGTTCTTCATGATGGACCAGCTCTCGTTGCTCAGGCCTGGGGAAGGGCAAGGACAGGTCAGGGGAGCCTCTTCATTGTGCCAAACATGAGCACAGCAAAAGGAGCTGCATTTGCTCTCTTTAAAACCAGGAATATATGGGCAACAGGCCAAAAAGGCCCTTCCAGGCTAAAATTCCCAAGTGCAAAGGCTCATTGAAGTTCCAAGTCCTGTTTCCCATCTAGGATCCAAAACACTTTTAGTTTTAAAACTAAAATCAGCATCACTCTAGAGTCTCTTCTCCCTGATGATTAGAAACAGCTTTGAGGATTGCAAATCCCATTTATTCTGGTGTGAGCACACTCATATCCTCCCACAGGCATAAAGTATTTATAGAATGGAAAAGATAATTTTGTCACACATTCAGGGGAGTTTTGTAGGGCCTGTGTTCTGCACTTCTGATATCCATGACCTGAGGACACAGTTCTCAGTATCTACACCAGGAGATCCAGCTCTGCCCTAATAATATTTTTTATATTTATTTAGCCTGTTTCAGTCAATAATCCCAAAATGCAGTGCCCACAACGACAGCATTATATTCTTCGAATTCAAAACAAAAGGCTGTACAACTCACCTTGTTTCCTCCACAGACCTGAATTAGACCATTCCCCCTCCCCAGCCCCTGGCTTTCCCCAGTTTTCCCTCCCTGCAGTCACCCAGAGCAGGATCCGACCTTGGGCAATGCGGAGCTTCACCTCCAGGTCCACGGGTGTGGACACAACGGACTTGGTGAGGACCAGCACGTTCTCCAGGCCAATCACCACCACCAGGTATGGGAATATCTCTCTGGAGGAAAGAGGCACAACTGAGGAGGAGATCCGTGGGGAAAAAGAAGGGAAAGAGGCAGGTTTGGAGCAAACACACCCCTGGGAGTCGAGGAGACACCACCCTGTGCCCCAATCCCTTCCCCCAGTGTCACACTGTACAAGGAAAAGGTTTGTGTTTCCTCTGCCTTGGGCAGAAATCACCGTTTTGGCAGGAATTCCTGGGACACACCCGTTGTGGAGCACCACTACATTGGTCTTGGTGCCTCCTGGGGGGGGACAACAGAGCCCTCTGCTCTCCAGCACTTGGTACAAGGATAGGGATGGACCTGGAACACCCTGTGAGGGACTGGGGGGTGGGTAATCACTCATCAGGGAGGGCCAGGGACCATGTCCCACCTCCTTTAAGGATCAGCCCATTCCAGCCCCTGCCAAGGGCAGGGACACCTCCCACTATCCCACTATCCCTATCCAACCTGGCCTTGGACCCTTGCAGGGGTCATGGGGCAGCCACAGCTTCTCTGGGAAATGCATTCCAGCCCCTCACCACCCTCACAGGGAAGGATTTCTTCTGTCTATCTCACCTAAATTTCCCCTCTTTCAGTTTGAACCACTGCTCCTTGTCCTATCACTGTAGTTCCTGATGAAGAATCCCTCTCCAGCTTCCCTGTGGGCTCCCTCAGACACTGGAAGGGGGGAATGTCAGTGAATGTCCACAGTGACTGAAAGAACTACCAATACAGATAAACCTGTCATGGGCAGCTTCTCATTCATGCCCAAGTAGCCAAAATTCAGCAAGAACAACTCAGGCCTGCCTTTAATTAAAGCTTTTTCATCTTATAACCCGTGTGAATCCTCCAGCACAGGACAGAGATGGCAGATAAGCTCCTTAGGGATGGGAATCTCTAAACAGAGAATGGAGCTACTGCAGCAGGAGGCTTGGGAGAGCCTGCTCAGCTCCAGGAATATCCTTGTTATCCCAGCAATTCCTCCTGCTTCAGGCACAGAGAGCCAACTGCCCAGCACTAAGGAAGCCCCAGGAGGACTGGCCAGCAGAGGAAGACGAGCCCTGCATCCCTGGAGAGCGCCTGAGGTGATGCTGGCCAGCAGTGTGTCCGGGGTCCCCGGCCTGTGAGCTGCTCTGAGCAGCTGCCCAGGGCGCGCCCAGGGCTGGCACGTACCCGCCGTTGAGCGTGGGCGTGAGGCCGAACAGGGTGCAGAGCCCCACGGACATGAGCAGGGAGCTGAGCACCGTCACCACCGCCGCCAGCGCCAGGCCCCACTTGGACTTCACCATGTCGATCTTCCCTGCAAAGGAGCGCCCAGCACGGGTCACCAGGGAGAGCAGAGGGAACAGTGCTCGTCCTGCCTGGCTGCAGGAGGCCTCTGCACACCCCCAGCCCAGCAGGGCAGGCACTGCAGAGCCTCCCAGTACGAGGGTGGGACAGGGGGACAATTCAGAGCTCACACCAGTCCCAGCACTGCACTGAGGGGGGAAAACTGAACTGGAATGTGGCCAGAGAGGTCTAAACCCACCAGCTCAGAACAGTCTGATCTGTCTGACAGTGGGTGAAACAAACTGGGACAACAGGCATTCCTGTGGCATCTAAGGGTGCCAAAGACAGAAAGCACCTTGGAAGATATCAAAGAACCATGGAATAGTTTGGGTTGGAAGGGATTTTAAAGATTATCTCATTCTACTCCCTCTCATGGGGAGGAATACCTTCCACTATCCCAGGCCTTGGACACTGCCAGTTGGGGAGATGTATTACAAGCAATAACACCCCAATAGCTGAGAGGGGCAAATTAGCAGGGATCAGGTGAACAGTTACTAATTCTCTCCCTGAGAGTTCAGGACAGAATTCCAATCCCACCTCTCCTGCTGGAAGAGGTGGGAAGTGCAGTGGTGTTCCAGACAGGAGTCTGCCCCCTGCCCCCACACCCAGGTGCCCCAAACCTACGTGTGGAGAAGTAGATGTAGGCGAAGAGGATGATGTAGGTGGTGACGAGCGGGATGAGCTCGGCGATGCCGATCTCCTCCTTGAAGTGCACGTGCACCACGTTCTCCTCCCGCAGGCTGCAGTTGGGGCTGGGGTGCAGCAGCTTCAGGCGGGAGCGGAGGCTGCTCAGGAACCTGGGGGGAGCAGCACGTCACACACCACTCCCAAGGAGCAGCGAGCAGCTCCCGCGGGAGCGCAGCAGGAGGAGGCTCCGTGGATTCCCAAGGACCAGCCAAGGGTGCTTCTCTCCGGGCCTCGCTCCCAAACCGGCTCCTCGCTGGCCCAAGCCACCCAGACCTTGAGTTCTACAAAGGTTTGCTGTGCAGACCCACCCAAACTCCGTTTAAAGCTAAGGCTCATTAACTACAATCTGGGCCTATGGAACAGAACATGCCATGGCCTCAAATGCCCCCAGAATTTTCACAGAATTACACAGTTCTGTGTAAAAATGGCTGATGGAAGGTGCCACACAATGGCCCTCAGGGCTCAGTGCTGAATTAGACTCCAGTTCCATCCCTGGCGTCCCTTGGGGAATTCTGTGCAGCTCGGAGTCCTCAGATCCATTCGATCCATGCCAGTTTGGCCAACACTGCCAGTGTTTTCACCAGCTGAACCAGTGCTTACTGGAAAGCAAACCAGTCTGTGTACAAGGAACTGGGTCAAACCAGAGCCAGTGTGCCCTGGATGCCACAGGGAACTCCCCCTGGCAGCTCTGGATGCTACAGACACTGTTTCTGAAGAGGAACTGGGAACTGAGAGCATTTTCCTTAAAACACAGCAAGTTCTCTCCCCAGAAAGGCTCCTTCCGAGCTGCAGGGTGCTGTAAACCCCGAGGAAGTGGAGGGTACAGGAGAGCACGGCGGGAGCTGAGCGGAGAGAAGAGCAGCCCTACCTGGAGTCGTAGCGCTGCAGCCCCAGGGTGACGGTGTAGGCCACCACGCGCCGCCGGTTGTACAGGTTCACCCCGCTGTAGCGGCCGGGCAGCCCGAACAGCAGGTCTGCAGGGACAGGCGGCGCCATCAGGGACAGCACGGCGCGGGGGCGCGGGGGAAGGGCCCTGGGCACCCTGTAGGACACCCCACACCTCCCGTGCTCTGCGGACACCCACGCAGGGGGCCACACCCAGTGCAGGCCCCACGGGCTCCAGGCACAGCGAGCTCACACTCTGCGTGCTCCAAAATAGCCCTCAAAGCAAACCTCCTTTAGGGGCACAAAGCCCTCTTCAGACATGTAATGCAGTACATTACACACCTCCAGAACTGTGAAGTTCCTTTAAAACCAAAGGATTCAACCTGCATTTAAACCAGCATTTCCTCTGGCATTATGGAACTACTAACGATCCCACACACGGTCAGAGGGGTTTTTATAATTAAGAGATAAAAATATTTTTATGATATCCATTGTCAGCTCGGGCTGTGTGTACGGAATTAGAACACACCAGGGAGGAGGATGAATGTTGATTTATCTGTGACAATGAGGCAGCCTTTGAGTGTGACAGAGGGAAAAGCCAGGCTGGAGCACGTGTAGAGTGAGAGGAACAAAACCCTGCTATTTTTACCTGCAGAAAGGAGCCTGGCTGAGTGATCTGTTCACTTCCCACAAATACAGATCAGGGCTCCAATACACATACTAAGTGGGAGACAACAAAGACTGGGCAGCTTCGGCTGCTGTGAATGACAAAATACTGCCCAAACTGACACTATCAGCAATCCAGGAGCTGGAATTAGTGAGGATGGAATAACAATGAAGCTGCAGGCAGCTCTCAGCCTCCGTGGCTCTCCAGCCCCTCACCTTTGAGAGTGGCTGACGTCTGCAAGGTCTTTGGTTCATGCTGGTGGATGGTTTTGATGATATCTGGGTCGGCATTGAAGCGCTCGCGGTCGTTCTGCCAGAAGTTGCCCGGGGACAGCAGCAGGCAGCCGTGCTCTGGGAGCAGATTCCGCAGCTTCCTGAGGCCAGGCAGCAGGTCTGTCACCTGGAGACACACCTCCTCCAGGCTCCTGACCCCCGAGCTGAAAGGCAAACATGGGGCTGTGGCACCACAGCAAAGGCAAAGGCAAAGCTGCTGGAGAGGTGTCGCTGCTCTGCCTCACAGCTGAGAGCAGGAACTGAGTCTCCCTGGAACTGGGAACAGGCTCCAGAACTCCATCCTCACTCCCTGGGCGCTGCCTGATCACACAGCTCTCGCTCCTCACCCCTCTCCAGTGCCACACTTTCATTTCCATATTTAAGATGCTTCCACCCAACAGAGAAACTCTCTCTGGGATTCTTCCACACCTCAAACCCCTCTCCATCTCTCTCCACACATGCAATGGGATGTTTTACAGGAATCCTGGTCAGCCTTTCTGAGGTGGACCCTTTGAGGTGCACAGAGTGCTCTCAAATGCGCCTGGATTCAATGTGTGCACCTGGGTGTGGTGTTTTCCCAATTCCTCTGCATTGTGTGGAAAGGAGAATTTCCTCAGGGGTTCAAAATTCCATACAGGTGTAACTGGTATGAACTGGAACCTGTGTTTCACATAATCTTATCAACCACTCATTCAAGCAAGACTCAGCTTGGGTTCACAAATGGCCCTGGTGGGAAGGGTCAATGACAGAGCAGTTGGGACAGCCAAGTGTAACAGGACATCTCAGCCCACCAGGAGCTGATGTGCTGCCTGTCACCTGCTCAGGGAACTCAGGACAAGTGTCTCATAGGGAGTTATTGCTACTGTTATTGTTATTGTCTGGCAGGGAGTCATTCTGGCTCCACGGGGTTATCTCTGGTCTGGCATCTCCCAGCTGCCCAAAAACACCTCCAGCAGAAGTGAGGTCTGGAAGATGAGCTGCATTTCTGCCTGACACCTCACCAAACTTTCCCAAAATGGAAATCTTCTGTACATTTCCCTAGACAACCTTTAAAATTTTTAACTGACACTGGAGCTCAGACCTCTTTAATTACTCCCAAGGATGCAAAAAAGCTAAACTTAAGTTTTAGAAATAGAGAAGTTCTTTTAACTGCTTTAATCGAGAAAGTATTCTCTGTTACACTGACAAAGTCTGTTTATGGTTACCTGGGGAAAAGTAAATGACTTCACACACATTTGTGATTGCAGGTCATGAAAAAAACATTTTAGGATATGACATCCTTATAGGGAAACTTTGGCAATTACCAACCAGGAATGTTTGGTCCTGTGGACCCAACAAAAACCCCAGAGAAATCTTTCTGGGAAGGGAAGGAAAATCCATCTCTTAAGAATGGCTCCAGTTTTACCTGCTTCTGCTGTAGCTAACAGTGAACAGTACCCTGTGCCTCCTGCAGCCAAACAAGGGATAAATGGAGTAATTAAAGATTTAGAGCAAAGGGGCATTGCTCACAATTCCCCTGTTTGACAGGAGCTGGCATTCAGCAATTGATTATCGAGACCTAATGCTAGCACAGAACCACTCCCTGCAGCAGGCCAAACGCTGCACACCCCAGTGCTGCACTGCAGCAGCTGCACACAAGGGATGGCAGCCTGGCATAGAAAAGCCAAGCTGTTTGTGGTCCCAGGCCAGGAAGAAGAGACCCAAGCCTGCATTCACCTGGGAAGGAACATGATCCACCTTCAGTTGCCTACCCCAGGGATGTAAACACTCACCCACCACAGCACACAACGCTTCAGCTGAACTCCAGCAATTAAAAGCTCAGGAAGGACTACAGATTTATCAATACATTGGTGATGTGTGGTAGGAGGTGAGGAGGAAAGTGCACTGAGAAAAACAGCACTGGATATATGGAATAGATTAAACAGAGAGGGGATAGAAGAGCAAAGAGCCAAGGCCTCTCTAAGGAGGTGGAATTCCTGGGAACCTGGGAAGTAGCAGGCCAAGCTGTAATTCCAGATGAAACCATTACAAAATTAGATGCTATATGTATCCCCACTCCTGAAAAGGAACCTCAAAAGGTACTTTGGGATACTGGAGAAATCTTGTTCCTGGATTTTCTATAATAGCAGGACCCTTGTACACATTAATGAGGAAAACCCAGAACTGGGAATGGCTTGACTGCCACAAACAGGCTTTGCAAACACTGAGAGAAGAGTTAAAAACATCAATCACTTGGGCCAGCTCATCCCAGTGATCCTGTAACAGCTAAATGGGATTTTGCTGAGCATGGGACTGACTGTAATATATTCCAGAAAGGGCCACGTGGACCCAAACAACCATTGGGGTTCAGTTCCACAGCACTTAAAGATACTGAAAAGAGAAACAGTGCCTGGGAAGAGGGATTATTATCCCTCACCTGAGCTCTTGAACAAGTGGAAAAAATTCAACAGCACCTGTGAAAAGCCAAGGAGCTTCAGTCTGTTGGCCAGTGCTAGGAAGGGCAGAGGTGCAGAGGGAATTGCAGAGTGACAGTGCACAAACAGGAGGGGTGTCCCAGGGGTCACAGATCAAAGGGATGCTGCCAAAGGGCCTCAAACCTGACGAAATTACAGACAGCTGTGACTCCAGGCAGGCTGGTCTGACAACAGCCATAAACCTGGTCCCACACTGGAGGCTCCTGCCTTCACTTCAGACTGGAGCTGCAGATGTGAGGTTCCCTGATGCCTCAGCCAAAGGCGTGGATGGGAAATGGAGGTACAGGGCAGCTGCTCTGAACCTTGAAACAGGAGTGCAAGTAGTGGAAGAAGGAGTAGGAAGTGCACAGTGTGATGGGGCAAGACTGGGCCAAAAAAGAAGGCATTAATTGGGTGTTTTTCATACACCTTATTATCCCCAAGCAAATGGGATTGTGGCACGTGCCAATGGTTTGCTAAAGCAGTGCCTTAGGCCATGTGAATCTGGCTGGGATACAATATCAGTTATATCAGACATAA
>VZRX01018047.1:102516-115951 GCA_013398075.1 Notiomystis cincta | reverse complement strand
GTATGGTTAAAGGCATCATCATCATCTCCTCCATCTCTCTGGTGCAGAAAGAAAATGATGGAATGTGCAAGGAGACTTGTGCTGAAATCAACCACCACCTCTGACTGCTGCTCTGAAAAAAATTACTACGGGAGGTAATCCTGATGGATGGGGTTTGAGAACTGGGAAAAAAAAAAACATTAGGCAAAGTCAAAATTAACTAAAAAAAAGTTTTTTAAAATGCCATCTTACATAGTGAGGTTNCATCAGCCAATTGCCTCAAGACTCCAGGATGCCTCATTAGATAAAGACATATTAAGTCTTCAAGTGGTCTCGGAAAGACTTGAGTCTCAGGTCTTTTTTGTTTCTAATGATCTTTATTCCCAGAAGAGCAGACTTCTGAAAACATTTTATACAATATGGTAGACAGATACAGAGATTTGCAGATTTTAAAAAGCTGCACTGGAGTTATCAATACTGTACAGAGCAAGAGTTTACACAACTCCACTACTGTCACATAGTTGGAAAGCACCTAATGGACTTTGTGTGGGGAAATCCTCCAAAATCTTATTTTTCCCATGCTAGGAAGCACAGCTCTTTTCTCACTGACTGCAAAGAGAGCCAAGGTGATCTGCTGAGACGTGGCACCCAGCTGCTGTCATTGCTAATGCACCATTCTCACTTCCTGTCTTAATTTAACAAAAGTTGTTACCTTGTTTCTTTGCTATCTATCCCTTAAAAGAAAACGTTGTATAGGGCAGAATTAGGGATAAATAAAGTGTACTTTTGTTCTGCTGCTGCTCCCATTGCTCCTACTTGTGTTGTTAATGGAAATATTCATGTAGAACAATATATGAACTGCTATGGCCATTCACCAAAAAGTGGCCTTGCCTCCTGCATTTACCTTCTTTACCATTTTTAACATTTGGGGTTTTGGGAGTTTTGTTTGATTGGTTTGTTTGGGTTTTTCTAACTGGGAATTCTGTAGTCATCTATTTTTTAAAGCTTCCATAGGTGAATTTTCAAACACTTAAACGTGTTTGGCAGTCATTAATTATTTATGTGGTGCAACCTTGTTAATGGGAACACCTGAAATGAGTAAGTGTTAGTGATGTGTTTTCTGACACATCATTAATTCTTCACCCTATAGCTGTTTTTTAGATTGCTGTTAGTGTAAGCACTTTGCTGTAATCTCTCTAAGTCTGTAGCCAGTGCCACCATGCCTGTTATGTGCAAAATTTATACATTTTAACAAAACTTACTAGCAAAACAGTAGCAAGGAGCTTTCAAACTCATTTGGCCTTCATTTTCATGTTTTCAAATCTTTTCAGATTATTTCTCTGTCTGTGCTAGGGAAACGTGTATTTATTAAACAATAATATTGTTACGATTGTTGTAAATTTTCTCATCTGACTTTCCTTTAATGCCACGTTTATAGAGTAATCTTTAATGCCATGCATCAGAGTAATCTAAGATGTTCTGGGATGTTATTTATCTCTGCCACTGTATGTAAGCAGAATTAAGGATCTTTCTACATCTTAGCAAATACCTTTAAAAGATATAGCTCCACTTTTTGTTGTTGTTCTTGTTCTTGTTTTGGTTTGGTTTTGAGTTTTGCAGTTCTACTTGGCAGGAATTATTAAATTCTATGTCTTCTGTATTATTAATTTACTTCTTGTTATTGGGCTGAGTTTTACAGTAAAAAAAGAAAAACTGGCGCTGAAATATTTTTCAAGTATAATAAGTGTAAAAAACAAAAGCTCACAGACATCCACACTATCTGAAACTGTATGCAAACAGAGGAGATGAGATTTTTGAACAACTAGCTTTAACCAGCTGTAACTTTTAGCTGAGATTAATGTTTTCCTGAAAATCTTATCCTACAGACTTTCCAATGGCCAACTAGACTAGGCTGAGTCAAGCAGAGGAGAAAAACGTGTAAGTTGTAGAGAGCCAGGGCTGATTCACTGCTTTTAATGATCCCATCTGAGCCTCCTACTCATTCCATATCACATTTCCTAACCGGACATAAACTTTCCACTCTTAAATGAGCCATATTGATTGTAATTTGTTTATGAGAAAGGGAGCTTGGTAGCTTTCCCAAATATGTCTCTTGATTTGTGGTAAGTATGTTTGGTTTTAACTGTGACAGCCATTAGTAGTCTTCAATGTCCTGGAAAGATTGAGGTGTTAATGCCCTTTCCTGATACTTTTAAAAAATAATTTCTTTGTCTTTTGGTACCTAGGTACACAATCTGAATAATTTTGATGTAAGCCATAGAAATATAGAAGGGTTTGAATTGGAAGGGACCTCAAAGACCATCTCTTTCAAATCCCCACGTCATGAGCAGGAGTGCAACCCACTGGACCAGGTTGCTCAGAGCCCCATCCAACCTGGCCTTGAACATTTCCAGGGATGGAGCTTCTCTGGGTAATCTGTGCCAGTGCCTTACCAACTACACAGTAAAAAATTTCTTTCCAACATTTAATATAAATCTCTCTTATTTTAATTTAAAATATTCCCCTTATCCTATCACTATCTGCCTGCCTAAGAAGGTTGCTCTCCTTCTTTTATAAGTTCTATTTCAGTTGTTAATTAAACTGCATCTCACCTTGGCCATAGGTGAGACAGCCTTTTGCTCTCTAAAGCTTGTCAGTTTAGCTCTCACCATCTATCTTTTGAAAAACTTTCTAGAGATTCCAGGAGACAGAACACAAAGCCTGAATGGCAGAGTTAAAGGACAGCACTGCAGATGCATGTTCTGATGAAACGTCAGTTCAGGACAAAATACCTCACCCCTGAAGCCTATCTGTCTGCAGTTCTCAAAACAAAAGCTCTTGTGAGAGGTAACAACCTCTAATGAAAACAGCAACATCAATGTGAGAAAATGGGCAGTCCTTTAGGCACATTTTTGTATACCCATGAGCTCACCTGTATCCTTTTTGACGTGTAATTGCGTCTCAGAAATCTTCTAAAGGATCTTCATTTAGGGTAGGTGGACAAACTGTCAGAGGGCAGGTGTGACAGCACAGCTGCTGCACTGACACTTCACCCATCCTGCTCGGGAGCACTGCAGTCAGACAAACAGGAGCAGAGGGTTGTACAGAGCTCAGAGCAGACAGCTCTGCCCGGGTAGCAATACTGCCGGTCTCTGCTCTGGAGGCTGCTGTGTCAGATTGTATCACACACTGCCCCCAGCCACTGACAGCTCCTCTGGCGTGTGCTCCCGGTGAACCTTCTCTAGCTGCTCCTGAAGGAACAGGGCCACGAGTGTTTTCATGTTTGGCTGTCAAAAGTTTTTGAAGAAATTGCACAGATGGACTTCTAAGCTCAGGAAGTTGCAGTGTGAGTTCATGAAGTAAAGCTATAGCTGTAGTCTTAGTCAGTCTGGTACTTCATTTAAAAGGCTTGCCTTAGATGATGGAGAATTTCAAAATATCATAGGAATTGTGCTGCCTGGAGAGTTAGAGAAAATATAAACAAAATCACTGTTTATTCTAGAGTTGTGTGTGGAAAAAAATGTGGGTGTATTTTACAGAGCAAGAGGCTTTCTAATTAAAAATGCTTTGGGGATCTGCTGCTGCTGCTTAAAGTTGCATAATTTATTGTTATTTCTAAACAAATAGACAATACTTCAGACTTGAATTTTGCTACCTCAGTGGGGGGTTTTTTTGAGTAATAATGAACACAGACACAGTGCTGGCAGAACAGCTGGACAAATTGTGAGATAATTCTTGCAAGAATATTTCAACAGCATGCTAAAATATCTCATGAAATGGGAGACAAACTCCTTTGTATAAACAGCTTGTGTCACTGTGTAGATGTAGTGTCACTTGCTAACATACTCCATTGTTTCTCTGGAAAGCCAGTCCAGCTTGGCCAGGGACTCAGGCACTGCAGTTCACACCCTGCTGACACAGGGCTCAGTGGCTGATGCTCCCACTGAGTTATCCAGTGGGACTCCTGCACGCCTTGCACTGCTTGTGCACAGCAGTGTGCAGAGGGGGGCTTTTATCTGCCCCTCAGCATACTTCAGTGTTCAGAGCACCATGATTTAAGTTTAATGAATGCCCCCACTCCCCTTAAATGCTGAAGAGAAATGTGTGCAGATAAAATTAATTTCTCTTGTCGAGACATGAATGCTTTAGCCAAGTCACTGGCCCTCAAGGAGGAAATGTTGAGGGTTGATTTGTTTCTTTTCCGTTGGTTTTGGCAACAAATGATCACAAAATGTTTTTTATTGTTTTAAGTATTATTATAATTTTGTTTTTACAGTCCNAAGCTAGTCATGAAACAGATCAGTAAGTCCTCTTATTAGGCCTAAATCATTCTCAGGGAATAAGGTTCTGCATGGGGTGACAGGATGGTTTGATTGTAGCAGAAATGGAATTCCTGAATCACAGGAAACACTGAAATAGCAATTTATTCTTCAAAATAAGAAAAAGATATGTTTTCTTTTGCTTTCTTTGAAAAAGAAATAGTAAAAACTATATTCTTTCGGAAATCATTATGTGTTTTCATTTCCAATTTAATACTAGTTTTTATATTTTTCTTTTAATTGTCCTAGTTTTAGGGTATTTTATTTTAGTTGACAGTACATCAGTGAAAGTAACAGTATTTCCACTTAAAACTTTTTTTGCAGAAAATTATGTATTAAATAATGCAATACAGAAAAGAAGGAGGTTAAGGGGAGACAAAGTTGATTTATTAATTTAAATTCTGTGATTGGTTTATAATACATACTGCAAAAAAAGAGAAAAGTTTTCAAGGTGTAAAGGGCCTAGGGTTTGTATAAAAGTATCATGCTTCACCAAACAGGTAGTTATTAAACTGGTGTCTAGGCTTCTGTTTCTGTCATTTTTTGTCTGTTATAAAGCAGTTTATGTTGCTAACATAGCATAAGCTTTAGTATGCTTAGTAATACTTCTTTTCTATGCAGATTTATATTTTAGGATTTCTTGGTGCAGTTTTTAAATGAAGTTTAGCTGTAGAACAGCCCTCCCTGAAGCTGCTACATGCATTCCTAAAACGTCTGCTTCACCATGAAATGATATTGGTGTTTTTGCAGCATGAGCTCTCATAGTATAAGTATTGATGAACTAAAGTTTTTGTACAGAAGGGTGTCACACAGGGAAGTTCGATCTCGGGAAGGATCAAAGAACCACAGTGATGATAAATGCTTTGAGTGTAGTGCAGCTGATGCCAGAGGCAATATGCAGGACATTATGCTTTTGAGTGCTGCAAGTGTGCTCTGAAGTGCCTTGCAGGAGTGAGTAACTATTAAAGCACAGTGGTTAGAAGTTAACGTTTAATTTATCTTCCTTTTGTCAGTGAAGAACAGAAAGAAATGCAGGATTTTACAGGGAGCTAGCAGGGATGCAGTATCTGTAAGGAGAAGTTTCAGAATATGAGTGTGATGAAGCTTGCAGAACAGAGAGATGGACATTGACAACAGGACTGGAAGTTCATCTGTGACCTTCCTGAGTCCCTCCCTTGCCACATTAAGCCTGTATTTCAGTATCCCCCTACAATTTGTTGCTTTTCTCTGCCCCCTTAGGCCTCCTGTCTACTGCTCCAGCTTCTGCCACTTTCCAAAGCTGCTAATGAAATCCGTGCACTCCATTCCTGAAAAAATGAAAATTACAGATAAAGAATTTTAGCATTTGCACCATGTGCTTTCTCCCTTTCCTATCTCGTCTTTCATGTAAACGCATGGCTCTGCAATTGTATCTGAAAGAACTCATGGTGGGGAGAATGAAAGAGAGGGAAATGCTGGCACATGGGTAACAGTGTTGTGAAAATCAGGCAAATCTCTTTTGGTCATGGTTGGTCATAAGATGCCGCTCACTAGGAACTCGATAGGCAGGGCCAGAGGGAAGGGATACTTTTCAAGCCCAAAGAATGACTGTAGCAGAAAAGGCCCCCTATGGAAGTTGTGCTGATACTTGGTGAAGATTTACCCTTAGAATACTAAAGAGATCTTGTTAGAGAGGAAAAAAAATAATTTGCAGAAGTTTCTTGGTGTTTGTTTGTATTGTGCCAATAATCCAAATTATATTATGATAAATAGCTGCTAAAATAATCTAATGAAGTCATGGGATGACAAAAATATCCATATTTTCAAATGTCACTGTATTTTTTTTCTGTGTCCTTCTTCAAAGTTTCAATCTGCTTTAGATATAACATTTAATTTTAGAATTTGTTCTCTAAATATCTTGGGTGAGACTTTCTATAATAGAACTCTGACATATTTTGTTGTTACGTGGTCTTGCCCTCTTGAAACATTTAACATCAGCGAGGTGTTCATTCTTACTAGCACTTTCTTGAAATAAATCTCTTTAAGCAGCTATTTGTACTTGTAGCTATTTGCTTTGTCATGTGGGATACTAAATTCAGCTTTGTGTGTAATCCAATTTACCAGCACCCATAATAGCCTAACGCAGTGGCAGATTGGAATAGATACCTTTCCATTGCTCTCTTCAGTTCTTGGCCAGAATAAAACCCTGAGTAGAATTCAAAACCATAGGTGATTCAAAGCCCTTCATCTTATATGCATTTTTGGTTAAACTGAAACCTATTTATAAATAAAGAGAAACATGATGTGTTTGCAATTACTTGCTATTACAAATGTTAAGAAAATTATTTTGGTTCAATTTTCCATGTACGAGAGATGCTGTAGTCTAAATGGTCTAAGAAATTAAACTCTGTACAGAAAAACCACAATGAATTTTATTAGATCACTAGGGTGTCTTTTGCTTTGAAGGAATTGAGTTCTCTGATGGGATGAAAGGATTCTGCATGTGAAGACTTTTTATCTCATTTTTCTCAATCAATGTACACTTGACTGAAGATAGCACCTTTTCTACATCCTTCCTCAATTTTTCATTTGTCTGTGTTCTTTTCATTTGCCAATCTATTTTGATCTATAGCTAGTAGACACACAGTTCATTTAGAGATCATCATTTATAAAATTCAGAATTCACGCATTTAAGCATCAGTAACTGATTTTTCAGCAGAAGACAAAATGACAATATTCTGGGGCAGGTTGTAGGGAGGTAGTGTAGACTGTTGGTCTGCATTGATTGTCAGTCAGTGTAACAATATCTCATGCTGAACATCTCTAAAAATAAATGTGAAAACCAAGCTACTTACACGTCTGATTTTAACAAACAAATGAACGGAGAACTAGTCAGAGGAACCACAGCCCAAAGCATTTATTTGTTTGATTTACAGTAGTTTTGATTGAAAGTCTTTGCCTAAAGGGTCATTTCAACGTGTTACTGAGAAGATGGCTGAAGAATATCACAATTTTAAGGCTAATTCAATAATGAAATACTGTTTAATAAGTGTAGCCATAACTTGTACAGAAACACTGGCAAAGCAAAAGGTAGTGACTTAATATTTGAGATATATTTGATCCATTTGATACTTGTCATTTAGTGGAGAATAATGTCCCTGGTGAATATTCAGTTTCACTGCTCAGAGGCAGTTTCATTTCTCAGCTAGGCAGTCAGCTTGTCTCATGCAGTGTTAGTTGTGGGAATTCAGTGAGGGTATGTAACACTCTTGCAGCATTGACAGTAATCCTCCTAAATTTCAGTGTTCAGAGAGAAAACACTACTACATCAGAGCTGTTTGTAAATAGGGATAACAATATATCCGCATCAAATTATGCATTTAAAACTGAAAGCATCTGACAAACAATATTTTGCATCAGAACCATGCTGTAATCTCAAAAAAAAAAAAATAGCAGATAAAGTTTAAATCCCCAAATCCAATACCACCTTCTGTTCATAAATAAAAGATGTCAGAATAATAATTTAAATAAATACTGAATTCTAACGCATGGGAAATGATAGCAAATGATTTATATTCTGAAAAATTGTATGCAAAGCTGCTTATTTACTGACTCAGAATTTGAAGTGACTCCTTCCACAGGGATTCCAGATTGCTCCCTCCAGATCAGGAAGGGTTTCTCGTAGATATCTGTGGTACCAGTGTGGAGGAGCAAAGTAAGAAAATTCCCCAGAGATTAGGGTATTCTTACTGGAATACAAACAGTATCAAAATGTTTTATTAACTCTTAAAAATATCATTGATAATCTTCATTAGGGAATTAGAAGCCTGTGTTTATCCTTGGTAAATCTTGCATAATCCCCAATGTATTGTGCATGTTGCAAGCCATGTAAATATCACTGAATGTTTCCTGATCTCCAGCTCTAATGTATCTCCACAGAAAGAAGAGTAGGACAACTTCAGGCCTATAAGTTGAACTGAGCAAAACAGGGAAGCAGAAAGAGGCTTAGAGGAGGCAATAAAATCAGATGGTATAGAAAAGGATTCATTTTGGATGGATGAATGTGCTAAATAATTTCAGTTGTGGACAGATTTCAATGCCATCTGAGACCAAAGGTAATAGTTTTCCCTCTAAATAAAAAATGTGGAAGTAGATTTACTTCTAGCTCCAGCAGATCAAATCACTGGAAATAGGCTGATACTGAACTGCTTGCAGTAATATTTTCTTTCTTTCTAACATAGCACATTATTTAGCTTTAAAGACTATTTTCCCCTGCAGAAAAAAACCTCCTGCATTATTAGTCTTTATGCTTTAAAAATGAATGCATCAGGTTTTGTTTATAGCAGCGCATTTCTTCAGTGTATGCTGTAACCATAAAAGTATGTAGACCTGTGTTTCAAGAAAATGTGGGACATGGCACCCCACAGAAAGTCCATGACTTCATACAAAGACCAGAGGGGAAAAATTAATTCCCCTTCTTAATGGAACGGTGAGAGAAATTCCAAAATTTGTGCAAATGTACCATTCTCATCCTGCATCTAAATTGTTCAAAATGTAAACCACTTGTTACAACATGAGTGGAACTTTTTTCCTTAATGTTTGTAGAAGTAATTTTTTTTTGAGGAGAATAGTGTCAAATGTAAAATATGAACTAGTCAAATCATTTCTCCTCCACACATAATTGAAAAATTGCAAATAATTTCTCATGAAGCTTAAAAAATACCCAACTCTTTCCCCCAGAAAAACCCAGGGAAAAAAAAGGCCAAGCAAACTTATGTAGGATCCCACTCAGCATAATCAATATTTAGACCTAAGAGATTACACAACCATCTAAAGAAGTAAATTGCATTCCTCACTGCCATTTGCTGCCAACTGAATTCTAACTAAAATAAATAACATGGCTGGTTCTGGTGGAAAGAAGTCCTCTATCTTGGATTGTTGTACACTACAATTTTTCATTCAGGAATTGTGCTGTAATTTTGTGGAGCCTACTTATGTCACTTATTCATTTTCTCTTTTTCTTACCTTTGTACAGTGGACTGTCCAATATTTTTTGTTTATCTGCTAGTGGTGATGAAATGCTGGGCTTTGAGTTTTGTTTTCACTGGAGAAATTAGAGAGTAGACTCACCTTTACAGCCAACTTCACATAAGATAACCCACAATAATTCCAGCATTAAGTCCTATAACTTCATAAAAGGCATATAGAGCAAAGTAAAGAACTCTTGAGATGATCATCAGAGAGCTTTATGTGCCTTTTACTTTGTCATACATAGAAATAAGTACTACCTACATCTTACACTGAAAAGAGTTTGGAAACCACATTATAAATTTTCAGAACAGACAGGAAAATATTATTTCTAGCTGAAATGAAACAGAAATGTTCACAGCTGTAGAAGTAAACTCATTTTGAGTTATTGTCTCAGTCTTCATCTTTCATTTTTTCCTCTTGTGAATTCGGATTCAATTTATGAGAGAAGACAGAGAAGACATCTTTAAAAATCTAATTATCAGTATGGCATCTATTGTAGAAATGACAATCTTTTCATATTATTTAAAGGCAATCCATGTATAATGTTCAAGTATAATCAGCTTATTGTAAAGTTAATGTTCACAACACGTAATGGAAAAACACAAACAGCTAAATACAATCATCCTTAAAAACAGAGGCATGGGTTTCTCTAGGATGCTGTTACTTGTTACTATTATTCCAGGCTCCATTGTCTTCCAGACATTAGTTTGGTTTTGTGACTGGCTGTGCCACGCTCTTCCCTAACCTCCAGGGAATGCGGGCAGTGCTGGAGGTGCACTGGAGCTCCTTGCTGAGGCTGGCAGGGAGCTGTGGGGTTGGAAACTGGCTAAATGCTGCAAGGTTCCCTCAGGAAAAGCACTTGTACACAGACTCATGTCAAATTTCTGTCCCACCACTCCAATGCAAACAGTGCCCAGTGCATGACAATTGCAGTGGGGTATTTTAGTTGTGCTCATGTGGGACATATGCACCTAAATAATATGTTAGCCCTAATGTCTGCCTACTTTACCATTAAAATCTGAAATAGTGACTTGTACTTAGTGGTAAGCACAGTCTTGGCAAAACACCAAGTGTCTTGCCAGGATGGCTGATAAAATCTTTCAGTGACTGCCTTCTGTTCACTGGTGTCAACTTGTAAATCTTTCATTGCATAAAGAGATCTCTTTTTCCTTTATGTAGACTTCATCCACAGAATGTGTGGGCAGTGCAATGTTCTCTAACTTC
Source organism: Notiomystis cincta (assembly GCA_013398075.1). Classification (NCBI taxonomy): domain Eukaryota; kingdom Metazoa; phylum Chordata; class Aves; order Passeriformes; family Notiomystidae; genus Notiomystis; species Notiomystis cincta. The sequence continues at coordinate 105,419 of VZRX01018047.1, read as the reverse complement.
ACAAGTTAATATTTGGGTTCTAGTTTGAGCCGGTATCAGTGAGATGTCACTAATTAAAGTGAAAAGTTAAACTTCTCAAAGACTATAGAGAAAAATCATGTTATCTGGTTCAGGCTTATTTCTCTTATATAACCTGCTCATGTCTTATGAAAGTTCTTACTCCTTTCAGGAATATGCCTTCCCACATGTTATCTGGGAACAAAGGCAGCAGTAAGCTACTTTGCATTGATCTTATTTTAAACAATAAAACTAATGAGGTCCTACCTTTCTGTGGGGGCAAAAGTCAGAAGTTATTAGAGTGGGACTCTCACTTTTGTGTCAGCTTCTCCTTTTCACTAAGGAACTAACAAGTGATTAATACGTGTCTTGAGGAATTTTTCCTTCAGAAAATAAAATAACCATTTATATAACGGATTTTGTGCCAAAAAACTATCTCCTATCCATCCTTTTAATCATCCATATATTCTAAAAAATTCATGAGCAGTTTTTGTAATTAGGGGACAAATATTGTTTCACAGGACTCAGCAACTGAAAGACCATAAGTAAATACCTGTCTATACCCTGGGATCTGAATGCTCTTGTTTATGGATATTTGCAATAAGATTTTACATATCTTTTGTTTTTCACAGTAGCTTGAGTGTTTCAAGAGCTAGAAGGGTGACAGTGTTTAAGTCAGCCATGGAAATCTATCTCCAAAGGCAAGAAAGTTAAACATATTAATTATTAAATGCTTTCAGCTAGATTCTTCTTAAAAAATTTAAAGGAAATGTAGGCCGTCTAGACCTGACAAAATAAGAAATGGCCTTCAAACAAAATGCTAGCTGAACTAGAAACAGACTAGAAATAGAAAGAAAATTTTCCTTATAGGGAGGAAGTTCAGAGGAGAGTGTTGCTTTCTTCACACCTCTCTGGAACAAGTTGTATTTCTGTATAGCTGCAGATAATCTGTATGGACAAAGTCGACATAGATGTCTGTCAAAGGCATCTGTTAGACAAATGAAGTAAATCATTCTTCCAGAATAAAATGCTGGTTTAAATTACATTCGGAAATTCTCTTGGACTCCTTTGTCATAAAAATTGAGGTCTTAAAAATCAAGTGGTTTCCCTTCTAATTCTGTTTTCTGGACATCTCCTTGCCTGTGTTACATGTAGTAACTGTCTGGGCTGTCTAAGCCCCAGTGATCAAGAGGGAAAGACACGAGGAGTACTCTGAAATTTCAGTTCCACATTAATGTTCCTAAATTATTTTGTTCCCTTCTATTTAGGCACCTTTCATGGTTCAACACCAGCCAGCCCCTCGCTCAGTCCTCCCCAGTGGGATGTGGAAGACAATCAGAGGTGTGAAAGTGGGAAAACTCATGGCTTGAGATAAAAGGCAATTTAATAGGCCAAGATAAAGCTGTGCATGCAAGTAAAGCAAAATAAGGAATTCATTTACCACTTCCATGGGCAGACAGATGTTCAGCCATCCCTAGGAAAGTGGGGCTCCATCATGCATGGCAGTGGCTTGGGAGGACAAATGCCAACTCTGCAAACATCCCCTCCTTCCTCCCCTGGCTTTATACACTGAGCAGGATGCCATATGGTCTGGAATATCCCTGTGGTCAGTGTGGGTCAGCTGTCCCCTCCAAATTTCCTGTGCACAGCCAGCCCACTCACTAGTGTGGAGGTGCAGTGCATGAAAGGCCTTGGCTCTGTGCAGGTGCTGTTCAGCTGGAACTAAAACATCCTTCTATTATCAATACTGTTTCCAGCGCAGATCCTAAACACAGATCCATATATTAGCTGCTCTGGACAAAATTAATTGTATCCCAGCTACAGTCTGCACAGCAGCACAAAAAAACCAAAACCAAAACCAACCAACCAAAAAACCCAAACAAAACAAAACAAAAAAACTATAGTAGACTCCAAACAGAATTCTGTTACATTATAATGCAAATACATGTTTTGTTAATAAGCACAAATGAAAATAGAAAAAGCAATGAGTCTACTAGCATTTCTTTATGCTTCATTTTTGTGTAATGTGCCAGAAATAGGCTAGGCTTTTAAAAAAGAATAAGAAAAAATTCTTTTTACATCTTTCAGATGACCAGCACAAAGGAAATGATGCAGTGGTGAGGCTTACATGCAACTTGCTGCTTTGCCTTTTTAAAAAATTTCTTTTGATCCACTTACTTTGACCACTCTTGTTGAGAGCAAGACTGTAAATGCACAAAAGAGAGAGAAAGTGGCTTGCTAATTTAGAGCTGAAACATGATACACTATGGATTGAAGATAATGTAGATCCTAAGTGGTAGATTCCCAATGATATGACTTTCTTAAATGCAATTTCCCTTGTACACATTTTCATTGTCTGACACTTTTCAGATGTCAGTCCCTTATAATCTGCTTAGTTCCCCTCCTACTTGTACTGTATTTATGTTCATCAGTTTCCTGAATATCGTTTGGTAAAACAAGAATATTTTTCTAGAAAAATAATGCATGTGAATAGAAGAATACAATGAAACTTTTCTCCTTCTTGCATATCAAAATGCTAATTAATACTTTATAAGTCATATCCAGTGTATGCTGGTATCTCCAGTGGGTTGGAAAATCCTGCCACTCACTGCTTCTCAACTCTCCTGTTCCTGTGTTTGGGAGCAAAGGATTCTAATAGGGGTAATCCAGTCTAGCAAAGTTGCAGATACAGTGTCCAACTGTGCCTTCAAGCATCAAAGGGAACAGTTTCTATGGACTTTTTATGGAGGTGTTAACTGCCATAGAATTTTTACANCAGAGGCAGAAAACTCTCTCTGAATCTTTCTAGCTGTTGTTCTTGTGAAAGTTGTATGGCATATACACAATATGGAGAGCTATATTTGTATGAATAAAACTAGTTTAGTGCTAGTGCAACTCCACTGTTT
>VZRX01018047.1:89279-102254 GCA_013398075.1 Notiomystis cincta | reverse complement strand
AATAGGGGTAATCCAGTCTAGCAAAGTTGCAGATACAGTGTCCAACTGTGCCTTCAAGCATCAAAGGGAACAGTTTCTATGGACTTTTTATGGAGGTGTTAACTGCCATAGAATTTTTACAGCATTTTAATCTATTTTAGAAACCCAGCCTAGACAATTAAGACTATGCTCTCTTTTCAAAAGCACAAGCACACTTTCAAGCATCTTTCCTTAATTTTATTTACATGCCTATTTGCAATATTTGCCAGGGAGAAAATTCAGTCTTTTATGTGAGTGTACAGAATGTTGAAAATACTACTATTGGACAGTGAAATNAGAAATAGTGAATTAGAAATGCCTGGATGATGTTACTCATATGGTTTAGATTTAAGTAGTCCTATGGGTAATGGAGAGTTTAACTTACTGATTCTTGTGACTCCCTTCTAACTTGAGGTACTCTATGGTTCTGTAATTCTGTGAATATACCAATTTTAGGTACAGAGTTATGCAGGAGAACATTTTTCTTGGTTCAGCCATGTTTCTTATAGACCAAAAGTAATGGCTGTGTCTCTCTTTCTCTTCACCATGTCCATGCTGAGCTAGGAGGAAGGAGCTGAAGAGAAGCTGTAGAATAGTGCAACAGTTTGGGGCTGTCCTGTGGATTCCCTTTCACTCAGTGGGGTATAATATATTTATTGTCATGTGGCTAATGCAATTTGTGCACACACACACACACACACACACACACACACAAATAAATAACATCAGACTGGACACCATGAAGTCTTCACAAAAGATTTTGTCTTGCTGAAGTAGTTTGGCTGTTACCTTACCACCGGTGAGGTAAGCAATACCCTGGAGACTTAAAAGGTTTCAAGTCCTTTAATACAGACTTAACAAGGCTTCTTCAATTGCCTTACTCATCTGAGCATTAATGCAACTTCAGAACATTTGGATGACCAACGATAGAGATACTCAGGAAGGCAAAATACTCCAAACACTGAAGGAGCCTCTTGTAGCACAGAAGGAGACTCAGTCAGCCAAAAGTTCCAGTCTGTTTTGGTGAAGTATGTTCCTGTTGTCAAGGCAAGGAGTGCTTTGTACAGCACACTCTGCCAGCAGCTCTCTCCATGAAGTTGGAAAGAAATACAGAAGTTCCTGTAAACTGAATGTCTCATTGAGAAGGAAGCAGTCTCCTAAGTAGTGATGTATAAAGCTATTCTGTTTTATGCATCACACCCTTAAAATCCACCCAGGTAGCACCAGGACATTTCTGCTCCCTCTCCTGTATGAGAAGTATTTCCATTTTCTGCACTGTTTTAAATTTCTCAGTCGATGCAATCTGAATTGCATTATCTGATCTGAAGTTTTAAAAGACACAATTTTATTATTAGATTGGATGTGAATACTTACATGTTAGAAAGAAGCAGGCTTCTTTCAAGACTCTTCCATACAAATTCTGATTTATGCTCTGTTAATAATGAGAGATTTTGCAGTATGTTTATTTTTAACAAGTCAGATAATTGTCTAGGTGTTTAACTGACCAAGGAGAGTCAGGCCTTACACACAGAAATAGTGTTATACTGTTTGACACAATGTCTGTAAATCATAACTCCAAAGAGAAATGGGTATAGGGCACAGACATTAGTAATTATCCTGTTCACTCATCAAAATAAGTTGCTGAAGAGGACCTAAGCAGTCTGAAAATTTGCTTTCCTTCCAAACTGCAGCTATAGAAGGATATATAAAATTACGGATGTTCTGAGCTGTGTTGCTGCTCCAAAGTATTTTCTAATGACTATTGAAATTGAAGGGAGTAGTCATCCAGCATCAATAAACTTTAGGATCGGCCTTTGGTTATCACCTTTTTGTTGTTGTTCTGAAACCATGTAATCAGCAGTGGGGTGAAGGGTAAGATGCTGTAAACTCTTCTTTATTGTATTTAAAGAAAGAAAGAAATTTCTTCTCGAGAATTTCCTTTTCCCTAGAATCTCATAATTAGTATTTCTGCAGTGTTTTATTTAGATTCCAAGTTTAGTTGAAAATAACCTTTTAAAATGCTTGTGGTCCTGGAAGTTAATATACATATGCTGCACTGTATTTAATGTAAAAACATACCTGTGTATAAGTAATTTGCTTTTCTTTGCAGATATTTCAATTTTTTTACAAAGTTAGGGCTTTTCTAAGTTATTCATTGAAACTTATTAAATGTAACAGTAAGGGGTTTTAAGAGTCTCCATGTAACTGATCCCTGACCTTTTGGGATTGCCTAAGTATTTTCAGGACTGTTCTGAAGGGTGCTGCTGATACAAAAAGGCTAGATGAGTTTGGTTGGAGACTGGATAATGCTCACAGAACAGAAGCCACCTTCAGGGTTGCTCAGAACTTAAGCACCATCTCAAATCTAGGCAGCTGTAAATGTGAGGGTTCTGGGACACCATCACACCTCACCACTGTGTGTGTATTTTCCCTGCTATGCTCTTCCACAGGCACTGCCTTTAGCAGGTGTAGATACTTTGGTCTGATTGTCCTTGTGTTCTTGTGCACTCCCTATCTGTGTGCACATCAACATGGTGCCCAGTCAGTCTGTAACACCCATCTGTGACTTCATGGGAAAGTCCTACTTTTCAGTTGCCATCCTTTACATTTGACATGTTCTCTATCACAGTATTCTGGGAGTGTTACAGAGCTTGTAGGGTGTGTGTTCACACTGGTGTTACTCAGAGATGCCTGCTCAAGAAACAGAGCTGGAAAAGAGTGCATAGTCAAGCTGATTATTCAGCATAAATATGTTATTTTGATCACTTAAATAGCTTCCATCAATGAGCATAGTGCAACATTAATAAATTGGACAATTTCTCTTAGATACATGGCAGCTGACTGGAGTTATGGGAAAAAGACATTATTTCAGAAAAACTGGGAGAAAAATCGAAAAAGCACTTCTCCTTAAAGTCTTTAAATATGCTTATTTACATATTTATTTATTTATCCTTTCTGCAAGTGCTTCTCATTTTCTCTTTTTGCTGCCTTGTGTTTTTAACCTGTTTATAATCCTTCCTATTATTCTTCCTCAAACATGAGTTCAGCTTTTAAAAGATGCCCTCTTATTTCTAACATCCTCTTTTATCCCTTAGTGCCATGCAGACTTTTCTCAGCTTTAACCTAATGAAGTTTTTTGCTTTTTTTTCTCCTCATCAAGGAAGCTGAATCAAAGTATACTTTTGCCACCTTTTGAAAGCTTTTAGCAACCAACATTTTGAATAATGTGCTGTGTGCTACTGAGGATAGTTTTTTGTCTCTTAGGCTTCCTGTATCATTCTGCCTCAGCTTTAGACTTTGTTTTCATAAGGACTGAATCTGGTTGGAGGTAGACCTACTCATGTTATCACATTTTTGACCTCCTAAACACACTGATCTCCCTAAAAAAGTCACAATCACTTTTCCTATCTTGGGAAGATAAAAATAAGATTGCAGATGTAAAAAATTATAAAAGTTAGTTTGCTTAATTTTACAGAGAAAGAATTAATGTTACAACCATAATTTATCTCACTCCTAATAATTAAATTCTAAATCCTAAAAAAATTATATTTCAGGACACAATTCATTTCATCTCTATAGACACCATCAACCCACCAAGCTAAATAGATAGTATTTGGGGAAATATAAGTAGACTAGAATTCTCCTTTTAGCACATTCCTAGGTTCCTTATTCATGAAACATTAAATACATCTTACTGCTGGTTCTGTGATTTCTTCCTGAACAGCAGGCTCACACTGGAGTCTGACTTTGATCCATGTGCTCCCATCCTTGTGCATGGCAACACAGCAAAGCCAGCTCATCCATGGACACTGATTTACCAACCTGTGTGCTGCTACTGATGATCACTTCTCGTTACTGTGAGACTCCTACTCTGCCTCACATCCATGAATTTCTCAGCCACTAAGTCCTTATTTGTAGAATAAAATCCAGAGCTAAAACTGAGGTTTGGATCAAGCCTGCAGGATTATGGTGGGTGAAGGCATCTTGTAACAGGCAGGTGGTGCTCACACAGGTCCTTGGGAGGACAGGCTCTGGCAGCTGTGCCAGACAGGCTGTACTAGCACAGGTGTGGGAATGACACTTGCTGGTTAGGGATACAGTTTATACACCAGGACCAGTCTGTGGCTCCCAAGAAGCTGCAGAACCCAAAGATAATTTCATAACTGGTTAGTTCTTAGGTGGCTCTTTCAGTGTGAATACCTTTTACTTCTTTGAAAACATTAAATATGTATGTATATACAACATACATAAGGCAAACCACCACTTTTTAAAAGGCACCCTCAGTGACTATTTGAGAATTACGAGCTGAAGAAGCTCTACAATTATAATAAGTTAGCTAGGGCTCTGATGTGAATAAAATCATCAATATTATCTTTCACCAATTTTTTATCAAACTAGTGCTAAATTTTAATGGTAACCTTACAGGCTTTCACTTAGATTTATTTATCTTCTTTCCCCTCCTCAAAAAAGTCAAAGCACATATAATCCTGCTGGTCTTTATCACCTGATTGCTATTTAATAAACCACAGTAGCCTCTCATATTGAAACATATTAAAGTTCTTAGCATGGCTGCAATGATCCTTTTTCCATCAAGGTAGTACAGGAGAAGGTTTGGGGGCATCGTGTGTAAGGCATAAATAGGAGTTCTACTGTGTGCTTGTACATTTCACAGCAATCTCTTGTGTCTCTAATGTCACCATTCCTGTCTTGAGTAAATCTCTGCATGCTGTTTACCTTCCAATTATAAGGATTATGGAAAAGGATTTATTTACTGGATTAATTCCCTTTCCCTATCTGTGGGATGCAGTTGCTATGCAAAGCAGTCGTTCATATCCTATGGACACATCCACATTTCAAAGAAAGGGGACATGAGATAATTAGGGCATTTAAAAAATTTAAATTTGAAATTGCTGAACTTTGTTAATTTTCAGGAAGAAAAACTTGAATGAACATAAATTTACAGTTATTAAAGTGCTTCTGTCAAAAATTCTACCATTCTTGTTTTCCTAAAGACACTCTTGAAGTAGTTAAACCAAGCCAAACCCAAAAATGTTCCTATGAGAAACACTCCAAGAGTTGAAATGAACTTTATGCAAAGTCTACCAGTTGTAAAACATGGGTTTAGTTTGCAAAATAAGAACAACCAGGCCTTCATTTGTGTGAATGTACCTGACTCTGTCTCATAGCTTATAGTCCTGCAAGGGCAAGAGGCAGGAGCCAAACTACTCCAGGACTCAGATACTATTTCTGTGAGCCAAGGAGTGCATGTTTGTCTTCAAGTATTCATCCACAGATTCTGAAGGTGTGAAAACACTCTGTAAAAACTGTCACCTTCATCAGTAGGAACAGATTTGTTCTTCAGCACTGGACCTTATCATTTAGAGTCTCCTCCAAACTTGAGTGGAAAACTCATGTTCATGGGCATTGGTCCTCAGGAGAGACACAAAACACATTGATATGTGCTGGAGGGGCAGCACAGAAAGCATGAGTGATCCAAGAGGTTTCTGGAGTGCTCTGATGACAACTTGATGACAGAATTAATCAAGGGTAATATGAATGAACAAGCTGTTCCTGACAAAGACACAAAAAGAAGTTCACAAGAAGTAAAAGTAAGGTCAGATGGTCCAGGAGGAATTCAGAAATTCAGAGACACACTCTAAGCATGCAGGGATAAAGTCAGGAAAAATGAAGTCCATTTGGAGTTGAATCTGGTGAAGAAATTGAAAGGTAACAAGAAAAACTTTTATAGATATATCTGCAAAAAGAAAGAAGAGAAAAAGTATGGGCCCACTAGTGAACAGGGCAGAGAATGTGATTACAGAAGAGCTGAGGAAAATGTATTTGCTGTTTTCTTTGCCTTAGTTTTCACTGGTAAGTCATGAGATAAGGAATGCAGGGCCACACAGATTGGTGGGAGAGTCCAGAAAAATCCAGAAGAACTACCTTAGCAGGAAGCATTTAAACATATTGGACACACACAAGTTCATGGACACTGACAGGATGCAAGGGCAGAGAGGGTTGTCTGATAGCACTGTGAGAATTACCTGTGTGGAGCCCTGGGTAACCTGCTGGCCCTGCTCTGTGCCTGCACACTCAGTGCACTCAATTACTGCTTAGTGATACAGTAAGTGAGCATTTTGGAGAATGAATGTTCCTCCAAAAATCGTGACAGAAATGATTCCATGAGGGACCTTAGGCGTCATTTAGTTCCCATGGGCAGTGATACTGTTCATTAGTCCAGGTTGCTCTGAGCCCCATCCAATCTGGCCTTGAACACTTTCAGGGATGGGACATTCACAGTTTCTCTGTGCAACCTGCTTTAGAGCCTCACTACTCTCTTAGTAAAGAATTTGCTCCTCATATCTTATCTAAATTTACCTTCATTCAGTTTAAAACCATTTGTCAATGTCCTATCACAACAGGCCCTTGTAAAAAGGCAAAAGAAATTTTGTAGGATTTTTTTAAAATTATTACTGACTGAGAAAATGATCAAAAAACTTGACCAATTGTTCAGATATATGGATTTTTCTTTAAAAAATTAAGCTATCCCATTTATGTTTCCATGTTTGTCAAGTCTAATTATACATATTAGTTTTGTATTGTTCCACATATATAGAAACATATGCTTATTGATATTTCAAAAGAAGTTGTTTTATTGAGCAATATTCTTTGTTTCTTTTGTTTCCTGAAAGTCCCAAATGCTAAAAAAATATAAGCTAATGTATGCATTACTGTCTCGTGGAAAGGGGAGATTTACTCAGAGCTGAGTGTGTGATTTTCTCTCAGTGCCCTTGAGCCTGACCAGTCTGCCAGCACCCTGCTGGGGGGACCCTCCACCGAGCAGCTCACCAGGGCAGAGGTGTGGGGCTCACAGCCCCTCCCCATCCTCACACCTGGACACTGCTGGCTCTCCAACATCCTGCAGAGGGGTGGCTGTACCCTGAGGGCGCCGGGACTGCGCTGGGACAGCCCGGGATGGGCACCTGTGCCAGAGACCTTCCCCACAGCAGCTGCTCAGGAGCAGGACCTCTGCCCTTCTCTCTTGGTCCCCAGCTGCTGTGGGGTGTTCAGCTGGAAAGGACACTGAGTTCCCTCTTCTCAAGGGTTGTGACAGAGCCTGGCTGTGCACCCTCCATTTAGACCCCAGAGATTGGGTTGTGTCTGGGAGGCTGGGTCTGCTGACTGCATTCCACCCGGGAGCAGCAACTGTGTTTTCCCCCATAATTTCCATACCCTCAATCATTTTTCCACAGTGTTGTTTGAAAAAAGTCTTCTTCCTTCTTTAGTTGCAGTTGATTAGTGGTAACTAAGCAACTATTTCAAGTAGAGCCAGATGTAACTTCACTAAGTTGGTCTCTCTAACAGATGAACAGGGAAAAGTATCACCAAAGCAGAAAACTGGGCTTTGAAATTTGTACTAATAGCACTTAATTCTATTTTACATTTCATTGTGACCAGCTCTTATCACATGGCTTTGTTCAAGGCTGCTTTGTAAGAACTGTTAGATGGGAGAAAAATTTCCAAGTGGTCTTTGAAAAATTGTAATTTTCAAGATAATTTTTTCTTATTATTGAAACAGTGCAAAGGAAAAGCTCTTCACTTGCATTGTAGAGGATAACTCTAGAAAAGAGATATAGCTGTAACTTCTTAGTATTTTGATACTGGCACAAAACACTGATTTTCCAGTTCTTAATGTACAATTGCTTGATACTCTTTAATCAGCACCAGAGGAAACACATCAAATAAGCTTGCTTGATAGTTTCAATTCATGCATTTAAAATTCACAGAATTTTATGTAGCATCACACTTGCATAGCATGGCATCTGTTCTTGTTTTTAACTCTTGTAAGTATTTATACACGATGGCCCTTGAGCCATTGCTGTCTGCATAAAAACCTTACACATCAATTCTGCTGGTTGATGGGCATATGTTAGGTAATATATTTAATGGGCCACAAGTTAATTTCCTTGGGAAACTACTGGATATCAGAGGAACAGATTGTTTATTCAGTTGTGATAAACCTACTATTGAAGATACAAAGAATGGAAGTTGAATTATAACGTTCTAACAGTGCCAAACATACATCAATGTGTAACCTTTTTACCACTGTAAATTTACTTAGCACTTGACTATAGCTGACTTATAACAAACTCAAATATGGTTATGTTCAAATATGGCCTTTGTGAGGCCTCCCTATATGATTTTTTTTACAAGCTTTTTAGAAGGGATGAACTTCTCTTTATAGGCACTGGTGTCTATTTCAGTCATATTGGGGCAGCACAGGACATAGTGCTTGAGATCATCTTGTACACTTATAAATTAGGTGCATTCCCAAGATTTCTAGTAAAAATGTAATGTCATTCTCTGATAAATCAATCACTCAAGCATCTTCTCTTACATATCACAGGAGCTATTGCTTATTTGCACATTATTGTAACAAAATATCAGAAGATATTATTCATGCTGGTGGTTCTTGATTAAGGTATTTCATTTCTACAGAACATTTTCTGCTTTTCATGGAGAATGGAAAAAAACTGAAGGAAGACTCAAATATTTACTGTATTAGTTAGGCAGGGAGGGTTTCGTTGGTATAAATGACATTTCATTACAGAAAACAGTACTGGACTGTAGAGAATAATGTTCAGTAATATGGAAGAAAAAGAATTTGGGTGAAAGGTTTATATGTTTAAAATGATGTTTTGTTATGAAATCCTTCCCATAAAACTATTATCTTTAACTACCTAATGTTCTGGCAATATTTCTGAATTGCATGAACTGTGCCCAGAAATATTCATACAAGTGACTAAAATTAAATTTGGCTTATGCAGAGAATTAGCCCTCAAGTTCCCCTAACACAGTTAAGAAAAAAAGAGCAAAGATTCTGACCCTCAGGACTATTATGTTGCAAATATAGTCCATTGTTCTAGGCAAGAAAAGGGAGTCACAGAGTAATTACTTCCCATCTATTAGGAAATGAGGGAGGAGACAACAGGGCAGAGAAGACCTAAACTGACCAGCTGGGGATACATGCAGGGTAAGCATCCCTCTCACTTGCTGGCTCTCCTTCAGGACCATGTGCTGCAAAACTTGTGCCATCCCCATATCAGCTTAATTTCTGTTATTTTTCTGTCACAGAATCACAGAATATTCTTCTTGGAAGGGATCTACAAGGTTCATCAAGTCTAACTCTGAAGGGAATGGCCTATACAGGGATCAGCCTTAGTGGTTTTGGCATCTCGCTTTAGCCAGCTGAGCTAATTTCGAGGGTGTATCACCATAAGAATTCACAAGGTGCAGATAATGGCTGGGTTGCAGTCCTTGAAGTCCATGTCTTGGGGTTTCAGAAGAAACTTGTGCTGCTGCATTTTATGGAGGTGTTAAATTTCACTTTAATCTTGTTGGGCAGCCTTCAGCTGGATACCTCCCCAGTGGAGATCCCCCATGACCAGAGCCCCCAGGGGGCTCGTTGGGTTTAGAAATAAGGAATTCACACAGTGAATTCACACCAGCTGCCTGGGGGCCTATCAGCCAGCCACTGCACCTCTGAGGTCAAGAGCATTTTCTCTTATCACATAGCTCATGGAAAGGCTCTGCTACAAACTTGTCTGCTTCTTTTTGCTTCCTGGCTTGCAATCTAAAGCAGTAGGCTCTACTCAGAAAAAAGGTCATAGAGCCTGCAGTTGTTAACATCACTTGAATTCTTAGCAGAGTACTGAACAGTTATTGAAGGGACTGTATCTCTCTTCCCTCGAAGTCTCTATTTAAAGTAGGTGATGCATTTATTTGACAACAAAATGCCAAGGAAGTCACTGATACTTGTTTTGGAAAAACCTCATGAAATATATTCCTATTGTTTCCACGTTGCACTGGGAAGTTGCCTACTGTGTTAATCTATTATATAAATAATATACTACGACTCTCAAGTCAAATGCAAAAAGAAAACATGTGTAACAGAAATGCAATTGTAGTAATGCTTAGAGTAGTGAAATCAGGTCTTTTTCCCATGGAAAGAGAGAGAGAGAGAGAGAGAAAAATAGATTGTGTGTGCCCAAAGCAGTCCAGATGGAACCCCAGTAGGAGGCATACTAGTGTAAATACAAGTTTTGTTTATTTCAGGCAATGTGTGCTTCATATTCCTGTTATGTTTCTTTGCTTTCCTAATTATGATGTGCTAATACTCAATTACTAAGTCTTCAGTGATCTTTTTTTTTCAATTTTCAGTGTTCTTTGTCATAAAGTGCTTATACATTTTCCTTGTATTAAAAATAGTTTTACTTTATGGCAAGACTGACTTCAAACCACTACACAATATTTTTGCTTTCCTTTATGCTTCAGTATATTCGAAATATTATATATTATGGCAAATAAAATACCTCAGGTAGCAAACCATCTTATCTTGCTACATTCTTCAAAGTAATTTATGTAAGCTGTGCAGTAACAACTTTCTAGAGCTCAAAATATAAATCTAGGTTGTCATGGATACACGCATGAGAAGGCTTTCTTTATAAATATGTTAGGAGTCTGACAATTTATTTTTAGTAGAATTTTCAAAAGAGAAAAAAAAGATGTAGTATATAACCAGGGCCATTATAGATTATTCTGATTGCAGTTCTGTTTCTTTGTCTTCATTATCTCAAAATGTCTTTTAACAAGGATGTCAAAATGTGGATGTCAAAATGGCTGAAAAGGGCCCTGGGCTTTTTCTCTCACCTGTTTTACCGCCCTTTGTACCAAGTAAGCCTGAAGTGAAATTCATATATTGCTTACCACTAGTTAGAAATTTAGAGGTTTTTATCTAGGACAGGGTTAAGCAGTGCTTTCAGGACTGAAAAACATTCAGCTGGCATTTTTCTCTCAATTTAGTTAAAATAAATACAGTAATTATGACATGTAGCTGGACAAGCTAAATAATTCATGGAACTTTCAGGTCAGGAGATGCCTTCTGGTATCACATGTTCTATTTTGCTTCCTCTTCCCTCCTGCATCACTAGTGCAAGAGGCAATGGCCTCATAGGTGATTTTCTGTTACTGGTCATTGTAAAACAAATTTATAAGCCTCTAATAAAATAAATGAGAAAATAATAATTAAAAAAAGGAAAAATAGATTTCTGGGAGTAATTCATAGTCATAAAGTATACTAAACAAATTATTCTTTTAACACATTTTTTCTGTAGATTTTGATAAAACAGAAAATAAAGATGCTAGTTCAGAGGTCTGAGGCTTTTTGTGTATTAATACACAGTAAACCAAAAACCCCAAGCCATTAAAGAGGATAAATGGAGGATTTCAATAGGATGAATACAAAATATTATGAATTATCTAAAACGTCACCATTTTTCCAAGAGTACATAAATGTTCATGTCTCCTGCTTGTTGCATGAACTTTGGTTGCATGAACTCTGATAGAAAACCAGATTGTATTTAGCAACTGTGCAATTCTTTTCACAAAAATACTGTTAACTAAAAATTTCCTAAAATTTCCAGATATGAAAACATAACCCAAGTGCTGACTTCTTGGAAGATTATATCAGACATAAAATAATTTTGAGGAATGGTTATCAAAGATGTTGATGCAAATACCTGTTCATTATTATTTTTCAGGAGGTTTTTCTCCCAAGAACTTCCAACTTGCTTATGTCTGTCCAGCTTCAACAGACAGTTTTCAGTCTCTTCTCTTCTAAATTAGCTTAACTGCAGTATTGAAATGACATGTAAATCATAGCCATAGATGAATCAGAAAGTCTTTGTTATGAATCTGAAAAATAATTCATGACTTGCGTCCTCAATATAACAGATACTTTATACATAACACAATAGAGGCATCAAGTTCAGTGCCAACAGCACAGGAAGAATCTGTTTGTTTGCCTTCTGGGACTAAGCCATAAATCACAGAGCCAAAATTTCTGACCCAGTATATTAAGGAAAGAGGGGGTGAAATCACAAAATCCTGGAGAGAATCTGTTATTTGTTAAGGCTGGCAGGATAACCATTGTTTGATAAAATAGAATATGGCATTACTACATTAGGAAATTGCTCTTTCAAATTTATTTTTCAGATTCTAGTACTGAAGAGCCTAAAATACAATACACATGTGTTGTCTTGGCATGTGATTTGAAAATCTTATTAATAAGGATTTGTAAGTATCAGTAGAATTAGTGAAGTTGTGCAAATCATGAGCACTTTAAAAATAACAAACATGCTATGCCCGTTGGATGTTACAGAACAGTCTACAATTGACCTGACAAAGTCTTGCTAGGTAAGCCAAAAGAGCTCCTCCAGAAAAGCCTTCCAGTAGCTTTATATTTCCAGCGGAGTCTGTCCATTAAGTACTGGTATGAGTGGTTAGAATTTTATAGTAGTGATAGGGGAGCCATGAGCACAGTGCAATGTCAGACAATGCTCAATTAAAGGCTATTGCAAAGGCCAGTTCCATAACTGAGTGACACTTTGAAAAAAACAATCTCCTTCCATTTTCTTTTTCTTTGTTTTCCTGTTCCCATGGACTCTGCTGCTCACTCCCAATAGTTATGTGTATTTTCTTTGGAGAAATGAAGAAGTAGGGGCAACTTGTCTCCTTAAATAAACTAGTAGTTGGTCTGTCATGTGTAGTACTACAGTTGTGCTATACCAAAAAAAAAAAAAAAAAAAAAAGAAAAAGAGATTCTTCTGCAGTGCAGTTTTATATTCCAGTTTGACTCTGCTCTCTGGTTTAAGAGTTTAGAACTGCATGAATAAGGGATTGTTGTTGCTATTCACTTAGTATGGGGTTTCAGAAACAATTTAAAAATCGTCATCAAAATGAAAACATTTTGGGCAGATTTTTTGGAGTATGAGTGATGGTTTTTCAAATGGACTGATTTAATTTGTCTATAAACTGTGAAACAAATGTGATGCAATATAAAGGGGAAAATGAAGATCTAGTTTCTGTGGGGGAGTTTAATATCTGCGGTCTCTTTTG
>VZRX01018047.1:58298-78877 GCA_013398075.1 Notiomystis cincta | reverse complement strand
GCTGTGCCATGCCGCCTTCCTCCCCTCAGTCAGACTCCTTAAGGTACGGTGAGAGCTCCCTTCGCGTTCGAGAACCGGTGTATGCCCCTGAGCACCTGCCTGGAGGGCTGCAGTCGCGGTGGCTGGAAAGTTAATTGAGAAATAGTCCCAACTTTACTATTAATTACCTTGCCCGCTACCTTTAAAACCCCTTGTGAGCACCTGAAGGTACCAATATTGTGCGTCTGTACTCTATTCAGTGTGTTTGCCGATAAAGGTCTGTGAAAGGGGTAAAAAACGGAGTAAGGGACCGTGGATATCATCTGTGCTTCAATTTGCCTTGTTTCATCAAGCTGAGAACTTCCAGGGATGAAGAAGGTGTCTGTTTCTAAGGCGTGTTCCTTTGTGAGCAGCCCTCTGCTATCTGTTCCTTGGGTTATCTAGCCCCCAGGCAATACCTGAAGATCCAGTACTACTCAGACCAACTTTAAGTGGAGCAATGTGCGGGTGGAAAAAAATCATCTTGGTTTGCTAAAATCTGTACATGGGAATAAGATTAGTTAAAGACTGCATCAGTGAAACTTTAGGGTGGTTTTTTTTTTATTTGTTTAAACTAAGTGTCACAGTTTTGAAGGTGCTTTAAAAAGTGTTTTTAAGTGCACTTTCCTAGGAAATAATTATTTTCGGTTTGAAAAATTTGTTTGGGATTATGCACTGTGAAGGGTTCTTAATCTCAGCATGCAAAGTACCATTACTACAGTGTGCCCCACTGAAGGCGTTTTAGAGGCATTTGTAGCTGGAAAACAAAATCTCTTTAATCAACTTTTTGGTGAAAAATAGGTTCCATTAAACTGGAAAAACCAGGTTACATTAACCTGAAAAGTCTTCTTTGTTCTTGGAATATCTTAACTGGATTGTACAATGAAATTTTAAACAATGTACTAATTTCCCTGTGGGCTCTGTTTTATAAAAGGTTTTATTCATTATAATATTTATCTCATTTCATCACAGTGTTTGATAGTTTGGCTTTGAAATGAATATGCAGCCAGGTAAAGCATGGCTAGTCTGACAGTGTATTAGATGCTAATGTTTGATAAAACCGTTTGATTTTGTGTGAGTAGCTTGGAAATTAGGTCAGTTCTTACTACTGCAACATGCTTGAGCAGCAGTGTAGCGTATGACATTGCACTTGGCAGACATATGTTGTATGTAGCATTACTGTGTATATGATTCACAAGTGACCACACTGTGTACCCTAGCAGGTATTTTTCACATCCTCTCAGGAAGGAGCTACAGCTAAAAATATTTCTGTTTCTAAACCAGATGTATGGCTGCTGGTGGGGGGGGAAGGGGGCTACATTGTGAGCATCTCCAAAGAACAAAAGAAAGATAAAACTTAGATTTCTGAAAAATCAAAATATAACTAATACAGAAGAAATCAGAAAGTGGTGTTGATTGTTTAGTAAAGGCTTCCCCCCACCCCAGCCCCAGAAGCACTCATGAGAATATGCAAACTCTACAAGTCTGATGCTTTTAGGAGACATCCTTTTGCTGAGGTGTGAGGACTCATGTGGGGAGTTCTACTGTCATTCTCAATTCCAGTGGGTCAGGGTGTGAGGGGATGTAGTCTGCAGTGTTTCTTTCTTGGCAGACGACTGTTGCCCCATGTGTATGTTAGGGATGAACACTGTGACTAATTATTAGAAGAGCTGACTAAAAAATTATTTTCTGAAGCTACGGCTCTAACCTGTTATGGAAAGATAGTGACTGGACCCTGCAGAGATAAAAGGAGCAGGGAAAATTACCAGAGATAAGCAAGCTCTGCACAGAGGGTGTGCAAGGTGTGGGAAAGACCACAGCAAAGAAGGTGGGACTCTGGCTCCCCTCTCAGCTCATGAGCAGTGCTTGTTGACTGGAGAGGGAAATGCATACATCAGCATCTTCAAGGCTCCCCCAGAAAAGCTTAAAATTTTGTTTCTTATCTTTGTCTTTTATTATTTAATGTGTTTAAACAAATGACTGTTGTAAGAACAGGGGTCCATTGTCTGAATTCCATCAGCCATCCTGAGGAAATTCTCCTGTCATCAAGGAAAGAGTGTAATAACAGCAGCATTAGATTACTAGAGGAGTAGTATAAATATTTTCCTGCATACAAAATATTCTTTTCTGTTTCATATTTTTCTTCCCAAGATAAAGAAGAAACTTTTTTTTTTCTTTTTCTAAATGAAAGATGTTCCTCTAAATCCAAAAACGTTGGAAAGGCAAGTGCAATAATTTAAGCTCATTTTTTTAATTGCCCAGTTTCCAATTGGATTAAGTGGTCTTAAGGGCTAATGCAATATTGTTTCTAAGTGGATGTTCACTAGACTCTTTTCTATACAGCTTTTCTCTGAAGACAATACTCTCAATAACAAAATAAACTTTGCAAAGCCTGATATGTTATGGCACATTTTTATTGTGATAAGCTTTATCTATCATTATCAAACTCTATTTCAATGTACATTGTAAATTTAGTTAGAGTCAGAAAACCTAAAACACTATTGTGTCTTTTTCATTTCTATACTTTATTTTAGTCTACCAGAGCAAAACTAAATGACCATTAAGTTCCAAGATAAGCTTTTTCCTGAAATTGTAAAAATGAGAAATAGCAGAGATTTCCTCTTTTACACACACAAAAATTCACTGTGACATTACCTGTATCTTCCTAATTAAGGGCATGAACTTCTCAATTTTTTCCATGTTTTTTCAATGAGAAGTTTAAAGTTCTTATTATGTGGATACAATTTTAAATGTAGCAGCAGTGCTTTCACAGTGATAGATCTAAATAAACACTGAAATCTAGAATTGCATGGAGGTAAGGCTCTTTGTGTTGTCTTGAAATTACTGTTTTTTAAATAGGTCCTGAAAGGATTTATTCAGCAGGCAGGTTATGCTCTTGTTCCACCTTGCTGAAATGGATGAGCTCAGTTGCATGAACTGACATTGGATAGAGCTCTGGGCACAGTGGTCTCATTTAATTTAGATAAGCTAGATTTGTAGATAGTCCAGTTTTGCTCCCTATGCTTTTCTTCCACACATGTGTTCCTATTCTAACCAACTTCACTAATGCCCTCGTGTTTAGGTGTAGTTGTATAATCCTGTTTTCTACATTTTTCATTTTCTGACAGGCACACAGAGTACTAGGAACTGTATTGGAAGTACAGATTGAAACAATTTATTGGAAAAGATTTTTACCACTTGTGTCATCAGCTCATCCTTCACTGCTCCCGTTTTTTTCCTCTAATAAGTTATTTCCTGTGGCACATTCCATGCTGGTGTTTTTTGTAGTTGTTTCAATATGCTGAAAACATGCTACCACACTGCCTAGTGCCTTCCTATCTGGAGTAAGGACTAAGAAGTGCTTTGAGCACATATGCAGAGAGGGTGGCTTTATGCAGAACTGTCATTCTCCTGAGACAATCAGGTTAGTTTTGAAAAACATGAAAAGACATTTTAGAACAATGTTTTGGGTTCTTAAAAAATGAATGAATGAATGAATAAATGAATGAATGAATGAATGAATGAATGAATGAATGAATGAATGAATGAATGAATGAATGAATGACACCATGCTAAAGACTTCACTCAGAGGGCCCTGTGCCCTAGGAGAGGCTGCAGATGTACTTCTGCTTGAAACAGATATAATTAATACATGCCGTGCAATCAAGAAATGGTCAATATGCTCAGGAAAAATAAATAAATAAGCTAACTGAGAGCAGAAGAGGACTGAATAAATCAAGGTCTAAAATGTGCAATGAGTTTTAACACCACAGGCCTATAGATGTGCAAGTGTAGAGGCACTGTATGAAACACTTGAAAAGCAACAAATTACCTACCTTTTTTTATTCTTAATAAGACTAGTAAATTTTTTCATAATTAATCTGGCTTGTATGTCAATAACTAGGCTTGTAAGGCAGGAACTTTGGAAGGACCAGAGGAAAGGAAAGAGTCAATCAGAAGAAACACTGGGAGTAGTGTTTTGGCTATACTCTCCCAACATACAGCTTGGCAAAAATGGCACATTAGCTCTACCAGATAAATAAGAACATTTACCTGACCTGGGCAGTAGTCTATCCTAGCTCCTGAACTGGTGGATGATTAAAAAGATCAGACCCTAAATTTCTTACCAAATCAAAAACTAGATCTTCTTTTTATTAATTATTTTTGTTAAATTGCCCTACCAAGAATTCATAAGGTAAACCAAGAGAAAATTAAATACCTGAAAAATAGCTTATTAGAATGAGACACAGTGTCTTTTGAATGTGTATGAAATTCTGCCTGGGGTGAATAAAAAAGATGAACAATATTTCTCCTGCTACAGCAAGTTTGGTTATGTCCATAAAGAAAATGTCTACAGGAATAAAGATTGGGAAATACCAGGCATGCTTTATAAGGTGCATGGTGAAATACCACACTTCAATGGCGTACATCACTAAAATTGCACTGCTTGATTACCAAATATATTTTTATTTCAGGATAATTTTTAAAAATCTGCTTTGGTAAATTGGGTGAAGAATATTGCTTCTCCAGAATGGTAGAAGAAGGAAGTGTGTTCTTTATTAAACACTAAATGTTTATATTTCTGAAGCCCCTACTGTGAGACAAAGTGACTGTAAGAGAAAAGAAAGTTGTATCTTTTGGAGGTAATTTTATTTCTCAAATGGATTGAGGAAATTAAAAAAAAAGGGTTATTCGACTGATAGAATAGTACTGTATTTCAGGAGAGATACTTTTGATAAAGCATTTTTAAAAATACTTGAAAGGTGTGCCATAATCATGAGAGAGTAATGTTATAGTGTTACGGTCTTCAAAAACAGAAGCATAAGCTTTTAATGCTGTTTTGCAGGGAGAAAATGAGCAAACATCTAAACACAAAGGCAGTCAAAACACTAAGATTTTTTTGCTCTTTGCTACTCTTTGATGTCCAGTTTGCAGAGAGGTCTTCTAGCTTATGCTTAATAGATAATAATTCTGATTATTATTTTAGTTAATTTACAATATCCACCCTTCAAACTGCAACAAAATGAGAGGACAAGTTTACTAGGTCTTGATTGAAAAATTGAAATTCTTGAAACAGATCCTGATGTATACAGTTGTAATTACAGAGGTGGTACACCAAATGCTTTTGAAAGTAGCATGCACAATACCAACAGTAAAACTAGGGTAGTGGTTTACCTGTGTCTGCATTCAGCTTACTGAGTTAAATTCTAATAATGAATGAGCCAACACTATGCATCCCTCAGGAGGATTTGATGCATTTGGGGAAGCCCTTAAGATCACACAGACATGGAGAAAGTATCAGTCAGTGTGACATTCTTTTCTATAAATTCACTAATAGAAAAACTAGTCACGCCTCTGTGTGTGGTGAGATGCTGTGTATGGTGTGAAATATAGATGAGTTTTATGTGTGCATGTAAGTTTTATTCAGAAAGAAATTATTTGATAAACCTCTCTTTTCCGTCAGAAAGAACATGGTTGTATCTATCACCTTTGTAACACATGTTGCATGTTTCTGATAGTGATTCACAGGTTCTCTGGGGTGTAGCATTTGTCCTTAGAGGCACAAAAGCCATGTCTCCAGCAAAAAATCAACGATCTGTTCTGTGTTCTGCTCCTCGTGCCATTTCACCATTTAAGGATGGCAGGAAAGAGACCTGGGGCTAGGTCATTGCTGTGTCTTTGCAGTCTCCCACTTTAATGTAAAAAAAATCATTTTACACCCCAACTCAGGGGAGCAATGGGTGTTGCAGTGTAGCTTCACAACACCTTTGCATTACTCTGCTCAGCCGTCAGCTGTGCCTCCACTACTTCACATTCTGTAACCAGAAATGGCAGGATGGTGGTGACATTTCACAGCTGAGGCTGAAGAACTGATAATATGCCTTTTGGAGGTGGCACATTCTCAAAGGCTGCATATTTCTTGAAGTCATACTTCTCATCAGCAGTAAGTGGAGCTGATCCCTGAAATGTAGCAACTGGGCATGTTCATGTGTAAGGATTTTCTAACATTATAACAGATACTTTCTTCTGAAAGGAAATTAAATGTGGAAGTTGATAATTATTTTTCCATTTTATATAAAGAACTCTTTGGTGCAGTGTACATTTTTACGTGATCCAGGGTGAATCAGAGCTTGTTATCTGTTTGCCTTATTGACTGAATCTTTTCCATGAGTATGACTTGGGTTGATGGCCACTGACTTGGAAGGGATGTAGCACCAAATTAATTTCCACAACAAGGGATATATTCCCAATTAAGAAAAAATAGAGTGAGGGATAAAAGCAAAGAATGTAGTGGTGGAACTTATGTTTCCATGGGAAAATCTACATGTAAAAGGTAGACACATCCAATGCCATTTTGATGGCAGAGGCTGTAGTCTACTAATGCCATGCAAAGGGAAAAAAACCTTTTGATTTTGAAGTTGGAAAGGGCTCTGTAAATGCAAAGTTTCTGATTTTAAACCAGAGAATTTTAGGGGATAAAACCAAAAGATTTCTCTTTCTAGGTATGTCACTACCATGTGAGTGCTTTTTAAATAAGAAATTTTAGAAAACATAATGTTAAATTTTCAGTCTTGATGCACCAGCTACAATAGAAAAATACTTGACTGTTTAAAATAAGGAATCTGCAACTCCTATAGGGTTTTATCCTCTTGCACCTCAATATTAGTCTCAGGGTTTTCACCTAACCTAACTTTCATAGTGTCTCTACTTTCATCCTAAATAGTGCAGTGAGATTTTGCCTTCCTCTGTGCCACATGGCCAATGGACGACAATGACGAAGATGAAGTATTAGAGAAGTGCTCCAGAATTTTACATTTTTTTCTACACACAGAAGGTTTTCGCTTGATCTCTGCTTCTCATGAGGTTTAGCCTCTTCAGATTTGGGTACTTAGGAGAGTTGGCAAGTGGTGCCATTTCCCATTGGCCTTTAATTGATAATATGTGAAACATTGCATTAAACTTGCTTGCTTATCAGAAAGTACATGTAAGATTCCTAATTTGTGATGTGGCTTAAGAGATGATTTACAGTCATTTCCAGAGAAATAAAAATATTAAAAAGTAGTATTTTTTATGTATATTAATAGAATAGAAGAAAAAGTTAAGATTTGTTCTGAGCACCGTATTGATTTAAAAACAGTCCTAAAATGCTTTTAAGTATAGAAGTCATACAATCAAGAAATTACAGGTACGAATATTGTGCTAAGAGCGTAAGATTTTAATGTTGTTCTGCTATACTGCTCCTCATGTTTGAGAGGGTGCCATGTGAAGAATTCAGGGCACAAGACCATAAAGTGAAGCTGAGTGGTTTTATTCCACCTGAATTACTAACAAGACTTTGCTACAGTGTAAAAAGAAATGCCCTTGGGGCTCTCTGGAAATTTATGTCAAAGCTGGCAATAAACCATGAAATAAAATCACTTCATCAAAAATATCTTTGATCCCCCAAGTAATATAATGACATGAAACAGTCTGACAAGGTGCTTTTAACAGTGTCAGGGAAGTTACTGAAGAAAATACCAGGATTTTGCAATGTAATTAAAACAATCACCACGCTGTCTTTTCGTTAGTTAGAAGCTGATTGAGTGAAACACTGTTTCTCATTTTCCTTTTTCTTCACCTGTTGCTTATAAATGCAGGCAGGAGAGATTGCAACTTACTGAGCCATCATAATTACATGCTGGGGCGGGTCCGTTATTTTGTTTCAGAAGGATACCATTTGTTTAATCTACTGGTGTATTGAATTGGTGGGGCATGTTGCCACTTGGTCTGTTGTAATGAAAAATCACAGCTTTTTGCAGTGCAATGGCTGGATGTTCATCTTTACATATAGCTAAAAAGAGGGAGAAAAACAGCTGGATAAACTAATTGCAGGGTAACCTGAGGACCTTTCAGACTGACTTTCCTGTGATTGTATGTAGTTTTCTTAGTGTTCTGAATAGCAGAAGGCATTTTCCAAATACACCCCTATTCAACTTTTGTGTTCAGTACTTCAAATTATTAGGTAGTGACTTATGCAGGAGAGGAACATGTTGGATGAACAGTGTTCTTTCTGGTTGCACATTGTGCACTCTTACATTAAAACTCTGAATATCTGCACCACACAGACATAATCTAGAGCTTTTCTCAGTTTTTTCTCCCTACACTTCTGCCCACCTCTCTTTTCCTGAACTGCATTACTCAAAGGAGTTTTCAGGTATTTGTCTTCTTAGACCATGCTCACAGAAGCAGTAGTGGTGGCAGATTATGTTGGCAATAATGATGAAAACCAAATTGCTATGTGCAATACAGCTTTACTGAGCCAGCCAAGGAAGAAGTCAACTCCCTCTGGCTGAAGGATGGGTAGATCAGGTATCAAGATTGCCCAAAATGCTTGTTAGACAAGAAGAGCAGTAGTTAAAGGTGTCCCTTTGGGTTTGGATGTGATGGCTTTAATTTCGTGCTGTCCTTGATACACCTGGTTGCAAAGTGATACTTCTTGGAAGCCATGTACTTTTTTAAATTATTCAGTTCAAATCCAAAATTGTCTTAAATAAGATTATGGTGTCAATTTTTTAGAAGTCTTACATTGGCCTTCTTATATGAGACAAGGATAAATTGAGATATGCTGTGAAAAGTGGCAGACTTATTTTACCCTAGAACTAAACTACTTCAACATGCATAATTTCTTACAAGTGCTTTTCTAAGTTCCTAAAGCCATAACCCTCACAGGCAATCTTTTCAGTGACCCTCTCTACGTTTCTGAGGCATCTGCCTGGACCTTGCTGCACTTAAAATTTATGATTTCTTGTTTTGTCCACTATGAGCAGAGGGGGCAGATGTGGCAGCTCTCTCTGCTGAAGAATTCTTGTGCAGTGTTTGGAAATTGGCTAGTTTAATAGATCCATGATATATGGTTCTTTGTTATCTTCCAATAAAGATTATTAGATTTTTTTATTCCACTACATCCTCCACAGAAGTTGAACTGAGAGTCCCTTGCTGCTCATCTTTTTCTCTCCTTCTGTAGATACCAGTTGTCTTACTGAAAAACCGGCATGGATGTGTGAGAGTCCTGCTCAGTCTTCCATTCCTGCCCTAGCTCTATAAACTGGGGAAGGGTTCATAAGGACACAGAAGGTGTCACAACCCTCCTTCATTTCAGTGTCCTGAAGAGACTGAATAACACTTCTCTTAAATTGCCTACAACATCTTTCTGATTTAACTGACTTTACAAGAATGTGAGCTGACTAACAACTATGACTTCAGGGAGAGTTTTGGGAGAGCTCAGTCCCTTTCTATTTGCACAGCAGAAATAGTCTTGTTTCTTCATGTAGCAATAAAACCAATGCTTTTTAATGGCCACATTAGCAAAGAAATTTTAAAACTCAATGTGGGAAACAATCAGCAGCATAGTACTTATTAAGACACTGAATTTCAAGCATATGTGCTACCTTTATTACATACAAATGAGGAAATTTAATGTGTATGTGCATTTCTCTTGAATAAAAACGTGATTTTGAGCCTTCTAACACAATTGGAGGGGAGGGGGGCAGAATAAGAATGTGTTTTCAGAGATATCCTAGTGGGAAATTAAATGTGATCAGCTTATTTATCTTGATACATGCTGTTAGTTAAGAATAATTTAAAGATAAAAATCTTATCTATCAAGACAAAAATATCCTGTGCAGTTCCTTATTAATGGTAACTGTGGGAGCTTTAGCTTATTCAGGATGGGAATAGTAAATTGCTCAGAAGGCTATTTCCTCTTAGAATCTGATGACTGCTATTACTAACATATAAAATCTAAGAATGAGGTTATTTTCTTTTTGTTACTTTTATGTCCTAAGTGGTGCAAATTTTCTGTCTTATTTAAGATTCAAAAATTCTCTATTAAAACATCCCATGATAAAATGGATATCTGTGGGATTAGAGCAAGTGACAAGAACTACTCACTCAGTATTGTAGTCTGTCACAGGTGTGACTACAATAGGAAGTCTTTAAGCGAGTACTGAAATGAGCAAATTGTTTGCACAAAATTACCTGAAAAAAATCAGCATCTTAGCACCATGAGATATGTTAGCACAGTTAGTTTCCATTAATTTATTTCCAGCTCATTTGAAATGCAGTTGTATCAATGGAGACACACCCATTTTTTGGGTGGTGTGACCCTTATTTGCCAGATAGCAGAGCTCCAAGCTTGAAGGGGAAATAGTTCAATAGTCCAGGACATGTATAAAGCACATTATGCTATTTTGGTTCAAGACTGACTGTGTGTTCAGATTTTCTCTGCTGCAAATGCTTGTGTGGATAACCGATGCTGCAGTTTTTTTCCATATCAAATCTCATGCACACTCCTCTAAAAATGAATGAGGAGGGCAAACAGCTGAAGCAAACTATTTAATATTATTAACTAAATATGAGTATCTGCAGAGAAGAGTGTGGGATATTTATTAATTTAATTAATTAGAAGCATTACATAGAAAAAATTTTCATTTTCTTTGAGCAAAAAATATATGTTCACTATCCATGGCAAATCAGGCCCTTGGTTGCATTGATGTAATCAGAAAATGAGATTTTTTCATAGTAAATCCACATTAATGGTGGAATGTTGGCTCCTGGTGCTTTGGAAATTCATAGTGGAGTATTCTACTTCAGCTTGTTTTGTGGAATAAATTTATTGAGTATCATTGGGATCACTTTATGTGACATTGCTTCAAGCACTGATAACCAGATTCTCTGTGACAGCCATCCCAAGCCTCATTCTCCTCTTAGCACATGGTAGTAAATGCTCATTTGAAACTCAGAGGTCATGTCATGTCAGGAAGGATTTCTCTCCAGAGGTGGTTTAAGCTTGCCTGACGTGGCTGCTGGCCCTAGTTCACACTTTCTTCCTTGGCCTTAGACAGAGCGAGGTTCGTCCTGTGGCACACTCTGAACGAAGACGGCGCGTGTCTCTTCTCCCGTAGCATCTCCACCACAGCGCTGCTGCATGCTGGGGTACCCAGAATAGGAGGCATATGGACTTTCTGAAGTTGACTCTGATGGAGACCACTAAAATTTTCAGGGAGTTCCACATGTGACATGCAAAAAAGCACTTGGTTAGTTCAAATATAGGAAAGGAAGGTAGAGAGGAAGTCATATTTCTGCCTTTGTACACCTAGAAGGAGGGTCCAGGGGAGATGAAGCCAGAATTTTTTCCAGGATATTGAATGTCAGGACAAGAGTAATGGAAACAAGTTGTTATCACAAGCATGTGTAAGCATTGAAACAGGTTTTGTGGACCTGAGCAGCCTGATCTAACTGGAAAAATCTTGCACTACCTTCCTGATTTGATTTTTCATTCAAACTTTTTTTGAGTTTTCAAAATGGAGCGAAGACTGCTAATCGTCAAAGAAAAATGTTGTGATGTCTGTTTTGTTTTAAAATGTGGACAAAGATACATTTTTAAACACTTAAGTAGTGCAGAACAGCGCTGCAACTGTGAGGCTGTTATCATAGAAGCTTCTTGAATTCAGTAGTTGTCAAAAGAATCTTCTGAAGTTGCTCTCAGTGCTTGGTGGCAGCAGAGAGATCAAGGGGGAAAGGTGACAAACTTTGTACGTATTCTGTAGATGTGAAGCAGGGTGGTTTCTAGGTACACATTACATTGCAGTTATGTTCTGGAGTTGTTTTTGCAGTAATGGCTTTGCAGTTGAGTGTCTCACAAATTTATTTGGATGGCTGATTGTATCATGATTGAAGACACTGATTTGCAGCAACCGGCAGCTTTCACAAAGTTCAGAGCGCTGCTGTGTCTCTGACTCTTACACACGCTAGCAGTTGAGCTAGCAATTTTTATCAGCCTCATGCTGTCAAGCTGTTTGTTTTCTGTGACCTACTTCATTTCAATTTGAATATTTACTTGTTTTGCACAGCAATGCACAGTGAGGCTATCCATCATGTCTTTGGCAGGACTTCTTTTGATTCTTTATGGATAGGTCTAAGGCACCACTCGCAGCTCTGGTGGACGAAGCATCACTAAGGATCCTGAGAGGGAGGGTTGTCATCAGGCTCCATCTATCTCCTTCCAAGAGAGAAGCACAAGGATCCTTATTGTCAGTTAGTCACGAGGTTGTGCTGCTGCAATCATGGCTGCAAGGGAAAATGCTGCAAGGGAAAATGCTGTGCACGATGATGAAGAGCAAAGGGTCTGGGATCTCATGTGTTGCAGGTCTCCTTTAGATGTTTCTGCTGTCCACTGCAGAGGCAGTGATTGATGTGGAGCACAACTGGGTAGAAACTGAAAGGCCACAAGGCTCTGAGAGGCAGCTCTGACAGAGGCCTCGGGCTCTGGGTTGGATTGTCCCCAGTCACCTCAATGTAAATGGTCTCATTCCAGCCCTAAGTTGTGGTGGGCTTGCTACCCCACATAGTTTACACAGTCAACTTCATTGTCTGGATAGTGATTGGGGCAATCAGAGCTCAAGGCCTTGCATAAATCCTTGCATAGGGGTGCAAAAATGATCAGATTTATTTATTATTTATTTGGAGGAGGGAGCAGCAGGGCACCAAGGGGAGCTGTGGAAGACTTTCTAGTCTCACTTGAACCATTGTGTTTTCTTGGTAAAAGAACTGCAAGCTGTCAAGGAATTTGACTGGTACATTAGACCCCTGCTATCTTTCCCATTTTCTTTAGATGAACAGTTTAAACACCTTTATTTCTACAGATTTGTACATATTGTATGTTTACACTCAGTTAAAGATTACTTTGGGAAAAAAATGGTTTTAAAACCTGAGCTGTATAGTAGAAGTGTTTTTATGGCTAAATAATCCCCCTTGCAGATTGCACTGATATGACCAAATTTTCAGGGTAAACTACTAAGCAGCCAAAAGACTGTTTTCTTCTCAGAAATCTGCACTGTGTTTGAAGCATTACTCAAGGTATTAATATGGAAAATACAAGCAAAAGTGTTTCTAATGAAATTAGGTGTGACATTAGATATTCAGTATTTTTCCTCATTTTCAACCTCACTGTTCCTTTCGCAAAGGAAAACATGAATGATTCCTTTCTGAGGAATTATTTCTTCAGTATTGACACTGGGAATCATTCAGAATCATACCCATCAATTCCTGTTTGTACTGTTTGTAGTGCAGGCTTTATTTTTTATTTCCTGGTCTTACACATCCATCATCTGAAGTAGCTTTCTTTTAAGCCTACTGTACATTAGTAAACCAGTGCTGTGGAAGAGTCACTCAACTCCAACTGAGTTGAATACCTTCACATTATACATCCCCTTGTAGATTGTGCCTCATGGCTTTTTAGAATGATTGTGGGTACAATTTGAAGGAGGGCATGCAGTGTAGGAGATCACAAGTACAGGTATCAGTCCTGTATTGTAAGGATATGTGAAATAAAATCTGTGTCCACCAAAGGTCTGTTTGTTCAGTGCAGGGAACAAAAAGTCTTCAGAAGTCTCCAACTTGCTAATAGCTCTGCACCAAGATACTGAAACTCAAGATGGTTTCAAATGCTCTGGAAGAATTATCTTCCTTCCATTTTCCCAGCAATTGGTCAAAAACTGCTCTCTCTTTCTTCTTCTCTCCTTGAAAGATGCCCTAGTGCTTAACTGGAGGCAAAGTGTCAACTCACAGTCTCTTCCTCTGAAGGATCTTGGAGGATCCTTTCTGAAGTACTGTAGTAGTGACACCTGCATTTTTTCCAAAGCTAGAAGATCTAGTCAGATAACCCCACTTCTGAAGCATGGAAGTTTAATCCCCTGTTAAGGTTACACAGCTCTATCCATCTAAATGACATACAAGTTATTCACCAATTACTCACCACGCCTTGGGCATTGATGATGCTTTGATGATGCTTTTTTCTTCCCTTTAGCAAATGACAAAGGGGTTTATGAAGATTTGTGTGAGTTTAACACAGCCTGATTTCTAGTGGGGGCGGGGGAAGCCACAGAGGAGTCTTCTGAGAGAAGCTCCTCAAAGCTTCTACTATATCTGGCAGAGCCAGTCCCTGGAGGCTCTGAGATGGATGTGTTGCTGGCCAGGTTAGAAACGCTGGTAACACCTCTGGGATGACATATTTAAGAAGAGAAAAGCCAGTTTTTTCCGCGGGGTGGGACGGTGCTGGGAGCGGCCTGGCAGCCGGCCCCGGGAGCGGCTGGGGTGGTGCGGCTGGGGCCACCTCGGCACGGCTGGCGGTGAACTCTGCCTGCTCAGCCGCTTTCAGCCAGCCGTGCTGCGAGCTCAAGGGCAGGGGCGGCTTCTCCTTCTCGGCGCCCTGAGCGCAGAGAGGCGCCGAATGAGCCAGCGCCCTGGCGGCTGGCACTACGGGCCTTGCGGCTGACAGCGAGGGGCATGGCTAGGGATTTCCCAGTGCAGAGCCCAGAGGAGATCGACCTTTCAGCTCTGCAGAACCCTGAAAGAACTTTTCAACTGATAGAACTTGAGAACAAAGAAACCTACGGACAACAGGTTTTTTCCTGAGTCAGAGAAAAGGAAAAGGTAAAGACACGAGAGGAGAACTACATGACGACGCTAGGGTCAGTGAAAGGAAGGAGGGAGAGGAGGTGCTCCAAACACTGGAGCTGAGATTCTTCTACAAGCCATGGTGAGGACTATAATACAACAAACTGTTCCCCTGTAGTTCATGAAGCATACAGGGGGATGCAGAGATCCACTTGCAGCCCGTGAGAAAAAGGGCTCACACTGGAGCACAAGGATGCTGAAAAGCTGTGATCTAGTAGGAAACCCAAACAGAGAGAAAAGACCCTTGTTTCCAGAGGTAGAGAGGAGGACTCTTCCTTCCAAACTGGAACAGTTTATCCTCGAAAGGCTACACCCCATGGACTAAAGTGAGCACATCATGTAATTTGGGAGAACTATTTTGCCAATGGGAGTGACTCACGTTACAGCAGGTTGGGCAGGACTGCTACTCGTGAAAATTAAAACCACATAGGAAAACTTCTCAGAGAACCATCTCCCACGGGAAGCAGTACCCCACAGGAGAGCACAAGGGACTGCTCTCCCTAAGAAACTGAAGAAATATTTTGAATGAAAAACTGACCAAAATTCTCATGCCCTCCCTCCCTGTGGTGTCTATGGGAAGGGAGGAGGAGAGGGAGGGAGGAAAAAAGTATTCTAAAGGTTTATTTTAGAAATTATCGTCTTTTAATTCTGTTCATAAGTTTTCTTTATGTCATTTAAATTTGACCCTATTTTGCCCTTAAAGTGTTTCTTCCCAATCCTTATCTCAACTTAGGAGCCCTCTGGGGTTTGTTCCCCTTCCTCTGCTCAACTATAGTAGAGGAAAATGAGTGAATGGTTTGAGTGTGCCCAGCTTTAAGCCAGTGTCAAACCATGACAATATTGGAAATGTTTTAATCAAAAATAATTGAGAGAAACACGTCTACTGAAGGTCAGACCAAATGATTTTGGAATGGCTTTGAATTATTTAAAAATAATAGAAACGGATCTCATTTTTCTTAAAATATTTTCTTAACAGAGCTGGAAACAAAAACTCATCGAATTAGGATGGTTTACTCTGTATTTGTATGAAAAAACCATATACTAAATATGTGGTCAGTTGTATGATAAAGTATAGCAGTTCTGATACAATTCAAATTTAAAAAAATATTCTTGGATTCTTAATTAACTTAATGTTTGGATCATTCATCATGACTAAATATGATGTACTCTGTCATTATTCCCATTTCCAGTTCTGTTTAAGAAATGCCATATTCATCTCAATATTTGAATAGTGGGAAGGTAGAGCAGTAGCTTCTCAGTTTGTGATGCTTTCACATTGTATGAGCCAACGAATTTGAGATTGATTAACTGGCCGAGAGAGGACTCAGGGGAGAAAAGTAGGTAGCATTAATGATTCAAATTTAATTCTACAAATTGTGAGCCAGTGAGCTGAACCAGTACTTCCACATAGAGTTAGTGGACTGTGTAGGGTTTTCTGATGGAACATAAAAAAAATAAGGTTCAGCTCATTCATGTAATCACTAAGAACCCACGATTATGTCTCAGGCAAATACACTCAGGCACATTACCTAAATAATTTGGAGTGAGTAAATATTTCTCAGCTTTGAAGGACCTGTATTTCTTTGATAAGAAAGTTTACCTCATCACCTGCATATTCCAGCCCAGACCTAATGCTTTGTTGTGACAGAATACATGATTCACATAAATAATTTTTCTTCGTTCAGTTTGTTATTAATTTTTTTTGAATGTTCATAGGGAATGTGGTAAATATAAGCTATTCTTTCCAAGGCCATGCAGAATAAAGATATAAACAAAATACTACTACGTATAAGTTTCTAGCTAAAAAAAGTAATTTTCTGATACAGTTACTTTAGATTTTTTTAATGTGAAAATTAAATACATAATTACAAAACCTTGATTAAACAAAAATTTTCATCAGAATTCAAGAGCTATACTGCTACTAATAATAATCTGCCTGTTCTTAATCCTTGCAGCAACTGCACAAAAAAAAAATATATCTGAGATTAATAAAACAACATGCCATGTTTGTTACACTCAGTATCTGCACAGAAGCAAACAAAAGGTATAAACAAAATGAACTTAACATAAACACTAATTTTGTCTTAATCATGTAATTGCTGCAATCAGTTGCCTGATAAAGGAAAAATAATTAAGAGAAAATGTTGTCACCCTCTTCAGAATGACTTTTGTTAGGAAATGGTTGTATCACTCCAAGAAATGTGTTAACAACCCATTATTTAATATTTGCCCCTTGAACTGTCCTTCAGATCTTGACTTCTGATTTCACTGAGGTACATGTACAGACAGCATAGAGACCTAGTTTACTAAAAACCATACATTGTTTTCAGTTGCAGTCTTGGCTGATTCTGACTCTTGTTGGTAGGATGTCTTTTATTTTAATTTATAGTCCTTATAGTTTTCCTCACTGTAACTATATAATGGCAAAACAGAAATTAGGAGAAATTAGGCCCATAATTCCACCTCTGTCCCTTTGTAGACTTTGGATTACTTCTACCTATGGCACAAACATTTTGCTGTTGTGCTAGGACATGTATGCATAAAATGAATTAAGTTGTAGAAAAATGAATGGTGATTTAAAAATAAAGTCCATGGGCAGTTTAAGGGCTAGCACCATAATAAGTTGGGGGTTGTTTTGGGTTTCTTTAATTGATAATGTACTGTGCATAACCTGAAATCTTGATTTCTTCTCTTTGGGCCTTGGACATAACACAAATTGTAGTAATTACTCAAAAGTTTGAAACAAGAATGCATTTCTTAAAAGCAGACAGTAATAACAACACAATAAAAAAAACCACAACACATGATAGTGCTGAAGTTTGAAACATATTTTGATTCTTTTCATCAATTCATACACTTTAAAAGATTTTTTTCCAAATTAATACTCCTTTCTTTCCTATGAATGATCATGTATACTTCAAGAAGCTGAAGTATAAGGATCAGAGATTAAAATTAAGATCACATAGCAGGCCTGCTAAATGAAATATGATGCTAAATGAAATATGATACCTCTATAAACACCATTGCATACATTCTTATAGCAAATGTGCACTACACATTCAAATTCCATTTAGTCCTGTGATAATATACCTCGTTTTTAAGATGCAGAATAGGAAACATTACCCAAGCTGCAAGATAGATTTTTGCAGAGTAGATTCAGCTTCAATTTCTTGTTGTGAGATGGATTAGTTTTTTTTGTTGGAGGTCCTTTGTCTAAGCATGTATAATATTTTTGTTATGTACTCAGTTCTTTGAATTTTCATAAGGTAAATTCATGCAGATATATTTTTTTCCTTTCATTTGTTTTTAATATATTGTTGTGGAGATAAAGCTGTCTTTTTTCAGAATGCTGTTGCTATTCTGATGCATTCGTGTGGTATCTTCAGACATGGATGGATCTGGCAATACTTCCAATTCTGTGGCACTCTACTCCAAATCGTACAGAGATGATCAGAGAAGGTGCTTGTGTAGACTATGCTGAGGTCACACTCAAATGTATTAATTTTTCAGTCTCTATGTCTGGATTAGCCAGGGATTCATTTGATGTCTTTGTAAAATTTATTTGACCTATTTTTGTGTGCTTATCTGCAAATAATTTATGACCAACTGAAAAAAATTACCTTGAGTCACTAGTGAAAACTTTTTCTCTCACAGGTCTGCCATGTGTTATTTGGCAGGAAACATGTGATAGAAATATGATATTTTACTGGACTTCCAAATATTCTTATCCTTTTGTTGCCTTAAAATATATTTAACATTGAATTCAAGCTGATTATTGCTTAGGTGAAACTAGTGGACAAGGTAGCTTCCACTTTTTCTTACGACAAGAAACTCTGGTTTAGAGAGTGGTGCAATTATTTTCACTTCCCTTTTCATAGAATCACAGAATTGTTAAGGTTGGAAAAGAGCTTTAAGATCATCAAGTCTGACCACCAACACAGCACCATCACCATATTCAACTGTAGCTCCTGCTTCAAGGGCCATATCCACAAAGTTTTTGAACATTTCTAGGATGACAACTCCACCACTCCCCTGGGCAGTCTGTTCCAATGCTTTACATTCCTTTGTGTGAATTTCTTTCCCGCCAGATATATAATCAAAACCTTCCCTGGTGGAAGTTGAGGCCATTTCTTCCTCTCCTGTCACTTGTTACCTGGGAAAAGAAACCAAAACTCTCAACAAAGTCCTTTCAGGTGGTTGTAGAGAGTGATAAGTCCCTTCCATCCATTGCCTCTCTTTTCTCCAGGCTAAACACCTCCAGCTCCCCTAGCCACTCCTTATAGGACTTGTGCTCCAGACCATTCCCCTGCTCCACTGCCCTTCTCTGGACTTGGTCCTGCACCTCAGTGTCTTTCTTGTTGTGAGGGGCCCAAAACTGAACACAGGATGTGAGGTGTGGCCTCACCAGTGCTGAGCACCGAGGGCTGGTCACTGCCCTGGTCCTGCTGGCCAGGCTATTGCTGATTCAGGCCAGGATGCCACTGCCTTCCTGGCCACCTGGGCACAGCTGGCTCATGTTCAGCTGCTGTCAAACAGCCTCCCAGGTCCTTTTTTACTGGGCACATTATAGCCACTCTTCCCCAGGTCTGTAGCCCTGCAGGGGCTTGTTGTGACCCAAGGGTAGGACCAGCACTTCTCCTTATTTGAGACTCATACAACTGGCCTCAGCCCATTGATCCAGCATGTCCAGATCCATCTGTAGAGCCTTCCTAGCCCCCAGCAGATGAACACTGGGACTCAACTTCCTGTCATCTGCAAACTTGCTTCACAAGGGTGCACTCCATCCCCTTGTCCATGTCCCCTCGTCAATAAGGATGTTAAACAAAGCTAGCCCTGATAGTGAGCCCTGGGGAACACCAACCTGGGGCACATTTAGGTACCTCTAATCCAAATACAGCATTACTGATCTCAGCTGGCAAGGTTTGTAGGCCCTTGATTACTCTTGCACTTTTTATGTGAGGGAGGATCCATGATCAGATCAGTTGGCTGATTGCAGTTCTGGAGAGTGACAGTGATTCCAGTTCATTGGGTTGCGTGCAGCACACGAAGATGCTGCTGACTTCTTTGTTATCACCTGGTGGAGTATCATGAGACATTGCTTGAAGAAAACCATTGCTGTTTGATTGTCTTACCTAAACCCCTACAATGTGAGGATTTATAACATCCACTGATAGTTGACTTCTGCCTTCATTATAAGAATGCAAATCTCTGCAAATCCATAAATTTCCTTTATGCAGGATATTTGATTTTGTGTGGAATGGTTTACTCTTATAGAGCATCTTTTCCATATGAGTGACTTGTCTTTTCAGGTTACATGCACTTAGTTGCACATTCATAGTTTGCATTTTTCTTCCTGTAAATTAGGCATTCCTGTTTGTCTGCTCTGTAACATGAGATTTATAAGGCTGATATTTGTCTTTGCTATGACATCATGCTTTATTTACAATAGAAATATAGAAAGTTGTTTCTTCAGATCATAATTTTTTCTATGAAATTTATGTCTTTTGACTTCGATTTCCATATATTCACATTTGACTAATCAGCTAGCATTAGGTTGTCTTATGGA
This sequence comes from Notiomystis cincta, assembly GCA_013398075.1. Taxonomy (NCBI): domain Eukaryota; kingdom Metazoa; phylum Chordata; class Aves; order Passeriformes; family Notiomystidae; genus Notiomystis; species Notiomystis cincta. The sequence goes on along the minus strand of VZRX01018047.1, from coordinate 58,797 downwards.
CATACATCATATGATAAGCTGCCATATTTAAGTAGAAAATATTTGTTTGCTTCTTCTGCACTTGGAGTGAATGTTCACTTTCTATTTTATGGCATTTTTTTCTTTCAGTATTTTTCTAGCATAAATCTTTTTGTCGTTAGAGTCCTCAGTAGGCCTGAAGAGAAAGCAGTTTCCTTATCTTGATGGAAGCATTGATATTTCATAAAGTGTTTCTACTCCAGAACACACCAGAGATCTCCATCTCTTCACGTGATGACTCCTAGGAAACCTCACTCCAAAGGGTCCTCTAGTCATTATATCAACTTTGCTTATTAGGTGTTCCAATATGTACATGCTTGTAAATTCCTGCAGGTTATCCAGGTGAGGTCTTAACAAATTGCCTTGTCATGTCATTTTTTTTTTTATTATAATAAAACCAAAATGAATTTTTAGGATAAATTTTCTTTTTATTTAGAAAAAAAAAGATTCTTGGATAAATCACTGAGTAATTAAACCATCA
>VZRX01018047.1:35563-57919 GCA_013398075.1 Notiomystis cincta | reverse complement strand
TGATCAGCATTTTTTTCCTGTTCAATAAAGAGCAAAAGAACCAGACATTTAATATCCCCTAAAATGCTTTTAGTCTATTCTTTCAGACCAGACAATTGTTTATTTTAGTCTGCCTTGGAAAGCATCTTTTAAATTTGCGATTGTTTAATGTTTTTTCTTCATAGTTTTTTAGGGAACGCTCTACAGCTAGTCCTACCTGCTCTTTTCTTTTGAAACTGATGTCTGAGAATGTCTTCCAGGTATAAATGACACCTTCTTTTATAGTACCAAGCCAGCAGTTTCAGTCTCTGAAAAGGACAAAGTATTTTGTTTATGTGTCTCTGCAACAGAACAACAAGATGTTTTCTGCAAGAATTAAAAGGGGAAATAACAGGAGTAGATTTTGGGAAATGGCAAGATTTAATTCAAAGTCCAGTGCTTAATGTTTTAAAAACCAGATAATATAGCACATTCACCTTTTCCAACTTTTGTTTATACGCCTGCCTTTAAGCCTGGTCATTTTAAACTTGAAAAAGCTAATGGCCAGGGACTTTCCTGCTTCTTCAGTGCAGATGCTTTTCCCCCAGCAGCTGTTTGCTAGTATCAGCATTCACAAGGCTACACCCTGATCTGGGTAGCAAGAGATCCAGCCCAGAAAGCCTTTCACTTTTACCAGCACAAGGGGAAGCAATGGGAGTCACCTACATGGGAGATGAGGAAAGGGTGATCCTTTTTTGAGTTTTACTAGGTAAGGAAGTGTAATAGTTTTAATGGATGTCTTTTTAATGACATATTGCTTTTGAAAGCATATTAATTCAATACAGACAATGCTTCATACTAGCTACGTCCTTCCTTCATGCACTTAAAGATTTTTTTCTCTTTCTGCAGACATTAGTGGAAATCACATACTTCTTCTCTATCAATAAAGAAAATTCAGTCTGCATTATATTTTTGGTGCCCTGTGTATTGTTATTTCCTTTTAATGGCAAACAAGCCCAGTATATTCTTCCTTTCACCTCCCTCCTTTCCCAATACTCATCTTAGCACTGAAATAGTGTAGGAATTACTGCATTTCTTGAGCCTTCAAGTTCTTCTGGTTGTGTACAGTATCTGTTAGATTACCATCAGCAGCAATAATACTCAACCAAATGCATTCATTACATGTCTGATTATTTAAATGAAGTATATTTCAATGACTATGTACATAATTGACTAAGAAAGTATTTTGTGATCCTTGCTTGAAAAATTCAATATTTTAATGATGTGTTTTGATTTGGGGCTTTTGCACTCTTTAGCTTTCTCTTTGAGCAGAAGTAGTCAAAAATTATGCTGATGGGATCAGCAGACACATTGCTATCATTATCCTTACTTTTTCATTGTGTCAGTACAACTCATCGGTCCTTGCTTAAGTTTTGATCTGACTTTTAAACGCTTCTGAAAACAGAAACCCTGGTAGGCCAAGCTGCTCACTGTCTCACATCAGTTTTACACAGCTACCAAGTCAAAAACACTTGATATTACTTTTTGTATACAGTCCAGCTTCATAAAAATTATGTTTAATCAACTTAAAACGAGAAAACTTTTCTTCCTTCATCTGTTTTTATTTAGAGTACAAAAGGTGGGCACACACCTCTGTATACAGATCAGTTGTGCAGTTTACCTGTTTGTAAGTTCAATATTTAGATGCAAGTCACCCTCTACATGTTTATCAGTAGTGAAAGTGTTATTGCAAAGACTGGATAAGCAATCAAGTCCAGATGCTTCTCTCTCTCTTTAAATCATCTTAAATTGTGGTCGGCAGGAGGATCAACAGCGGTGCTCGTATACAAAAGCAAGCATATGGCAGATGTTAAGAAGTTAAGACATCACTGTCCTAAAACATCATGGACACAAATAATTGTTTCAAAGGGAGAGAAGCAGGATGACAGGTGTATCTGCAACAATGTCTTTATTTCCCTACAGCTTGCAGTGATTTTTGTTTTCTATCAGATAGGAGTTTTTACCTTTGAAACTATTCCCTTCTTTCTCTTCTATTCTCAGGAAATCTTTTGGTTTAAAAAAACCAAAAAGATCCTTCATTAAATCCATGTGAATTTGCACAAGCCATTTACAAATACAGATAAATGTTTCTTCACTGTTTTGCTGTAATACATGGCTTTTTATCTTCCTGTGCCTCTTTTGAAAAAAATAATACTCTAAGGTCCTTAGACCCCCTAAACAAACCTGAAGATCATCAAGGTGGGGTTTCTTATCCTGACAGGGTGGAGATATTATGCCTATCCCAGTGTTAGAAAATATGGACAAGGAAATCAGTTCCTCCTTGGTGCCCATGAGTGAACTACATAACTAGGAAGGAAGTATGAGAATGCAGGCACAGTTTTCTGTCTGACATTAGAAAAATGAGAATTCTATAAATCTTGATTTCCTGGTAGGAAAGATGCTGGCCATTTGGTAGATGCTGCTTCTTTTTTTGCCCCTGTCTCCCCCCACCATCCCCAGAAAGGAGCATTTGCAGCCTTCCTTACTCCATTTCTTTCCTTGAAGAGTAAGGGGAGAGATCTGTCTAAAAACACTGGAGGCGCTGGGGAAGAGAGGGAGGGACTAAAGGCACTCTTGTAGTGCATATCCAGGAGTGCCAGAAACCTGAATACTTTGGGAATTCTGTAAGTTTTGAAGGCTGGGGTTTGTAGGCAGACATCCAAACGCAGTTTGGCATGCTAGGTGATTTCTACAAACACTGACATTGTAAAAATGCATGAAAACTACAATTCAGCAGGATGTTGTGATGGGCATTGTACAAACATAATATATGAATGAGTCCAAAATTATTGCAGGGAAAGTGCCAAGAAAGAAACAAAGAGATGCAGAAATTGGGTGTTAGTATAACCCATACCCTGAGCTGTAACACACACAGAGCAGCGTAGCTGAAACCCTGCTGCTTTCCCTTCTTGTTTAAAGAGCTGGTGATTTCTAGTTCTCCAGGGGAGCTGTAAACTGTCTGTGGTTACTGTGAAACTTGGAAATGTCTACAGAAATGGTTCACTTGCAAGTACCAGTGCAGGGGTTTGTCTCAAGATAATGACAATGTGCATCCATTTTAATATAATACTTATACTATATTTAATGCTCACTCTATTAGTACTAGTCCAGCTTAAACTGTTGCTGCTGTTATTATGCTGCTACGTTTTGTTAATATATTTTTAAAAATATTAATTAAAACATTTTGTTTATTATCTTATCTGTCCAATGATGCTATCTTTCTGTATTTCAAATCCTCTGAGTATGAACTTACAAAGAAGCTGTTAATCTTGATGGTCTTGAAGTGAATTTGTCTTAATCCACAGGATGATAATAATAATTTAAGGATCCTTGAGACATGATCTGACTGACTTCTTTTCAGAATATAGATTTTTAATAGTGAGCCAACCTTTTATTGTAGCTATGGTGTTTCTATAGAAAAAAAGACAAAAAAGACTGTAGAAAAAAAGACAAATGTTCTCAGAACAGTCTGCTAATTTGACTTGTTTAGTCTCCACCCCTCCAGTCTTTCCTGGTGAAAGCTTTTTTCTTTGAATACTGTCAAACTTCCCTTAATGTTGGTGTTTATGGGAGTTAGATATCATGGGAATAGTCTTTTTGATAAGAAAGTGTAAGGTCTTTTCTATTGTCGTATTTCAAAAATAGCTACTCTTGGAAGTGCATGAGCAAGTTGCAGTAGTGCTGGTTGCCAGAAGAAAGACTCGTGCCTCAGGGAGGATATTACCTGGAAATAAACAAAATAGTGATGTGTTTCACCTACTGGAAGATAGACTATTATTGTCTGTCTTTTCTGAGGAGGAAAAAAAAGATTCATTTTGTGGTATCTTCAAGTCTTTATGAATTTGCAATGACTTTGAAAAGTAACTACAGTGATAGAGCGTAGAGGTGTTATCCCTGAGTTTCATTGTCACCTTATGAGAGCATTCATATATATAATATTTGAATATTGTCTTATTAAACAACTAGAAATTAAGATTTCAAGATTACTTGTTTTGTGTATGCAGAATGTGTAGAACAGGATTTAAGACAGAGTTTAAGTGAGGGATACTTGAAGAAGTGTACCAAAATGATGATTACTTTTTTTTCATTCAATAGGTAGTTAATGGTTCCATTTCTAGTAATCATTTCTTTGAGATCAAATGTAGGCTAGAACAGTTTTCCAACTCTCAGCTAAGGAAAACTCTGTGAAATACCTATATTCATAGAACCAATATCTCTTTAAAAGGTCATTGTTTTCTTTCTAAATTTGCAGTAGTGCTTGACCAAAAATCATCTGTTGCCTCCCCACAAAATTTGCCAGTTCTTCTTTATATCTGTTGAGTTGCTTAGGTCTCATTTATGTTTATAACAAACCAGACAGGAATTGGATATCCTTCATGCATGTGTACTACAGAGAAACAAAGGAGCATGAAAATGTCACAATGCAGCCATATCAAATTCAAACACACTAAGTAGGTATGCTTCAAACATAGCTGCTAACACAACAAGCAGCAGAGCCCTCAGAATATCCCCCATTTTCCCAAGAACCATTGTCAGTGAGTTAAAATCACTCGGAATCTCTGCAACGGCCTGTAGAGTTTCATCAGAGTTGGTAGAACTCAAACTTTTTGCTTTCCTAGACTGAAATGCTGCTGGCTTCACCAGATGCAAGAAGCAAGATAAAGCAAACTGAAAACACTTCCATCCTTCTGAGGGTTTTCTCTGCATTTTTCGTTGCTCTAGTTAAATAATAAGACACAGTACTCTACGCTCAGAGTGGCAGAGTCTGGCTCATCTCGACACGTTTCTGCTACTACTGCTGTCTGCTGCCCTTCCACATCATTCCTACACACAAATCCTACAGATTTTATCACTGCTGCAGATACCAGGAGCTCTGTTTGCAGGTTTGGTGAAGCAGCCTCCTTTTTAACACAGGCCTTCTTAGAAGTGAGCTCTGATTTCCTCCGGGGAATGACATCTAAGAGTGCCTGCACATTAATCATGAAGGAAGTCCTTGCTTTTTAGTTTCATGCTACAAAATGAAGGTTTCTTAGAACTGCATTCAATTTGGAAAAGTGATGAAACAGATAAAAATATATCACTCTTATTAAAATCTAGCATATTATGACATATTTTTGACACCTACAGCTTACCTATGAAAGCTTATTAAGTCTTTGACAACAATAGTGCAATGTCAAGGATTTGAGGCAAATTTCCTACAAATACAAGAGTGATTCTATGATTGTATGATTTTTATCCTAGGAGTCAGCTAAATATTTTACTGTTCATACACATACAGGTTCATGAAGTAAAGCTATTTTAATACATGCCCTTTCATTTTGAGCAGCACAGAGTTTTCAGCAATATTGCATTTGGGTTTCGTTTAAATTTTTGAACAATCTTTTTGGTGACACTTTGGCTTGAAGACAAAGCAAAATGGATTCCTGAGAGGAAAAAGGGCTCCCTGAGAATAGAGGTTATATTACCCACACTGCTTTTTTTCTTAATTTCAAAAAATGATGAGGCCAATTATTTGTTTTCAGGAAACAGATTTAAATGAATATGTTTTGAGCTACTTTACAGATGGAGCATTTAGTTTAAAAGAGAAATCTTAAATTAAGTGTATGAACTTGAATACTAACTCTCTACCAGATTATCTATTTTTGTGGAAATGAAAAACTTAACTTAAAAAAAATTGACAGCACACAACTAGACTTCAGAATACAAGGGATTGTTCATCATTTTCTACTGCAAGAGAAATATATTTTTTAGCTAAGTCACAAGCCTTCAGATTATTTTTTTAATTAGTGTACCAGGGAGGAAAAAGAAAAAAGAAAAGAAAAGAAAAAGAAAAAAAAAAAAAGGAGTAATTTGTAGTATCTCACATAGCTGAACAAAAACTTTGCATAATATTGAGCTAACAGGAAGGTGTTTCTGGTCAAAGCAAATGCTGGTCTTTTGATTATTCAAAGGTTTCACATTGCATAGAGTAAGTCATTATGGAACCAGGACTTAGACCTCTTATTTGTAAATGTTAGTTACTGCCACAACCATTTGTGGATATGTCAGGAGCAAAGGGAAAGGCAGACATAAAAGCCATGTACAATCTCATACTGTGGCAACGACAATTTTGTGTAAACTGTAAATTCCTGCTTCCCTATTGGTCGTTTTCCCTAACCTGTATATTTCTTCCCCACTTGTATAAACCAGTGCCACTATAGTAGGAAAGAATGCTGATTGCTGAAGTTGTTTGAATGAAAAAAAAGGAGACATCCACTCATTATATGCCATGAATTATTCCTTCTGTGAGCACAAATCTTTCTGCTTCCTTCTATCCGAAGAAACTACTTTATTGATTTGTATGCTGCATCACACATCTCTCTGTTCATTAAACTCAGGCAGAATTGCAGTGGAATTTAATACAGCAGTACCTATTAATAATCCTCACCATTTAGTTAATTTATACTAATTTATAACTAGTATTATCCCAACTAATGTCAGACAGAATAATGACGTTTTTACAACATTAAAAAATAGTAAAACATTATCTCAGTGTTTTTCAGGCTTAGAACCTCATTTGTGAAATATCCAATCTTTCCATTTCTGCTCTGCTGAATGTGTGTTCACATCTTCCATGAAGGTGGGAAGCAGGATAGGACTTGCAAGCAAAGCCAGACACAGTGTGCAGTACTGTGAGTAGCTGTACTGAGTCCAGGAGATCTTGGGGTTTAGTGGAACCAGAAAGACTACAGCTGTTAAGGGCATAAATAACCAAACTCCTCACTGGAACTGTTCCACTTTGTACAATTACTCATTTGCTGTGCTGTGTTAGAGTAGCAGGAAGTGTTTCAGTCAGGATGTTAAATACAAAACCTGATGTCTCTTTATGACATGGATGGGAAGTATCTTTGTTCTTCTGAATGATTCTTAGGTATATAAAAGAAATTATTTAGGTATGAAATCTGGGATCATCAAAATAAGGCAATGTTCAGTTGAAAAGTGAAAAAAAAGAGTGAAAAATTATTTCTAAAAGAAGTTGAGAGAAGACTCAGGAAAGACAAAGCTTTGAAACCCAAATGAAAGATCTGGGTAGCCTTTTGGGTTCTGTCATGGGTACTGGGAAGAAAAATCAGATGTGCAAGTCAGTAGTGTAAGAACCTACTGAGCATAAACTCCCTTCCTTCTCTGAAAGAAGTTCCAAGGAAAGCAGGGCTATTAGCTGTTTTTAAAGTCTTTATTCTAAGATTTATTGGTCCTTTACTCTGGAAATTCTTGCTTCCTCCCCTCTCCCTTTTTTTTTTTACCCAAAACCTAGTAATGATTTAATTTCCCACAGAAATACATCTAAAACAATAAATGGTTTTAGAGATTATGGCACTGTTTAAAAATTACTAGCTCAGAAATCTTGATGATTTTGATCCTAATGAAAAAAATCCAAACAGATATTTCAAAGACACATAGAAACAGGAAAACTATTTTAACTGTTTGTTTCATGAGTGAAAATCAAATGCAGAATTAGATGGAATTAGAAGTGAACTGCTGAAGTGGCCTTCATGTGAGTTAAAAGTGAATGCAACTTTTATCATCCCTCATAGCATTTAAAACATGTAGCAGCCAGCAATACTGGAACACATCCCTCAGTCAGCCCACCTGATTTCTGCTGATCTCACTCATATCTTGGGGCTTTTTGTGTTTTGTTCGATTTTGAGGGTTATTTGGAAAGACAGGCTATGACACATAAATATTTACGTGTTTCATTCTGATTCTTTCATGGCATTCTGAATAACACAGACAAAGATACTGTGCATCTTACAAAAATTTTTCCTTTTCTCTATCTCCAAAAGTCTTTTCTACAGAGCCTTTCAGTGCTCTCCCAAGCGCTTAGACATTTGAAATATTGTTTAAAATACCAATTTCCATTTAATAAATGAGGTACTGAGCACTGATTGACTTATGGGCCAGACTGTGTCTGGAAAGCTGCAGATTAGGGGTGTAAATGTGTGTGAGATGCCTTGACATCTTATTGCCTGCTGATGTCCTTAGAGGACTCTGCAGTGGTATTCTTCCCCTCTCACCAAACACACATGCACTGGAGTAACATCTTCTCAACCACTGAAAGGATGCTGCCTTCCACAGAACAGCTTTTCTTGGTTGCTCAGGGAGGTTAAGGACATTATCCTAGTTTTAAACTCCTTTTTTTCTCTTTTGAAGAAACTGGCACCTTGTCCACTGGGACATCAGCGTAGGTTGTAGCACAGTATTTAATCACCCAGCAGTACAGGCTGAATACACCTTGCACAGGATTTGAGGACAGTGAAAGTGTTGTGCAGATAATCTCTTTTTGTGCATCCACAAGAGCTAGGCTTGAGTGGATTACAACATCTCTGGATGTAGAGTACCCAGAAGATGGCTAAAGCTGCGGATAGCTGCTCATCAACAGCACTTCTACACATTTCTAGGAATGACTGTTCAGTGTATTAAGGGTTGTTCATAAAAGTCTTAAATTTTCCTTTCTTTCATTTCCTAAACAATGTGACACAGCTCTTTGTGAAGTGAGCCATGTTGAAAATTTGGAGCAGGCAAATATAGTACAAATATCCTAAATAGACTGGAGCATAAAGAGGCTTAAGTTTGAGACCTCTTACCCTGCTGATGTTAGTCCTGTGCATTTGATAAAGCTAGTGTATAGCTTCTCTGCTTGTGGATACAGGTTGTGTTTGGGAAATTTTTCCTAAATATTGAAACATATTGTAAGTCTGAACATAGAAAGTGAGGTGCAAGTTGTTATGTGTTAAGATATGTAAGTGTCAGAAACCAAAGACTTGTTCCAAACAGCATCCTGTCTCCGACTAATACTTCCAGCTTTGTACAACTCTTCAAAATATCTTACAGAAGATATAAATGGAAACGTTTCAGCTTTATCCTGCATGGTAAATGTCTGGCATATTGCAGAAGCATAACCATGTGCATATATAGCAATCATGTCTAACAGAAGAGTGAATGGTACAATTATTTTTAATTATATCTAATTCTAACTCTTGTTTTCCATATTATATGGAAAAGATCCTTTTGGTTAATTATAGTTACATTTAGTGGATTTAATTTTAACTTAATATCTCTGTGGGTTTTTTTCAGTTTTCACTTAAGATTTGTGATCTTCATGAGCATTTAACTTAATCTCTTCTTCAAAACAAGTAGTTCAGGTGTTCACTGTCATACACAAGATATCTTTTCCATACTTAATTCAGCTGTTTCACAACTGGAGGTTTTGGCATACAGTAAAAACTCCAGATGAAACTGAGTGAGCCACTTGTGTTTAATCTGCCTCTTTAAAGTCGACCTTCACTATCCATCCAACATGGCTTCCTTTCTTTATCGATTTGACTAAATTTATCATGCATGTTTATCTGAGTAATCAGGATTTCTTCTAAAACTAGTTTGCTGCTTTTTTGCCTTTTGTTTTTCCTTTTGAAAGGGGTGAGCTTTTTTCTCAGTTGTAGCTGTGTTTTGGTTATGATGCAAATTTGTTTCAGATGCAGTTCAGTAATTTTACTGTCTAACTGAAGGCAGGACTCAAGTCATCCCTTGCTAAGGTGAGCAGGTTAATTTTGAATAAGTGTTGTGTATGAAGGTTTTCTTTATGCATTATTGCTTCTGCATGGAAGGTTTTAGAGACAGATTCGCAAAGTTCTTGCAACAGGTTTGGAAAAAGCAGTGGAAAAATATATGATGTATCATTGCTTCTTCCTGCACATTTGATAGGCTTTTGTGATGAAAATGTGTTACATATAAATTATTTATTAATATTTAATTGTAAAATGGGTACTCTTCTTTTCTCTCCCCTAGTGTGGCTCATCATCAGAAGTAGTGATGAGGGACTTTCTGTCTTGGTAACACAGGAGGCAGGTGTTTTCCTGCCTCCTCTGCCTGCCAGGACAGCAGCATCTGCATGATTTCCCTGAGCTCCCTACCAGCAGCTTGTACTCCAATTTCATATTGCAGTCAACAGCCTCCTGCTCCTCAGGGAGTGCAGCCCTGGCAGTGGAAGCTGCTCACAAGAGATGTGCACGTGTCTTGTCCTGTCCCCAGCTGGCCCTGGGAGCCCCACTGCTGGCTGCCAGAGCAACAGGCAGACAGAAGCTGCCAGCACAGCTGCCCTCTGTCCCCAGGAGATCCCCTTCTTCTGGGACTCCTCACTGAATCTCTTGCCTGCACTGTTAATCAGGACCCAATTTTTTCATAATATTCTCTCTCCCCCTGCTTCAAAAAAAAAAAAAAAAAAAAACCAAAAATCCTCATGTGGGAACACANGAGCAACAGGCAGACAGAAGCTGCCAGCACAGCTGCCCTCTGTCCCCAGGAGATCCCCTTCTTCTGGGACTCCTCACTGAATCTCTTGCCTGCACTGTTAATCAGGACCCAATTTTTTCATAATATTCTCTCTCCCCCTGCTTCAAAAAAAAAAAAAAAAAGAACCAAAAATCCAGCTGTGTGTATGCACCATTGCAGATGTTGTTGTTTGGGCTCAATGTTCAGATAACAGCAACAGCAGTGTTTCTGTTTTGTTTATCTTCTGCCAGGGTAGCCCATGAGGACATTAGCAGAGACAGAGCTGGAGACACAGCTCCTAAGCCTGTCACTTTCTGTGTCAGTGGAAGCTGCACTGAAGGGACCTGTCAGAGGAGAGCTGGCTCTGCGAATTAGTTTGTAACAGTTGGCTGCTTCAGGAAAAGGGAATTTTCTTCATTGCCAGATCCCACCTCATCAATATTGTATTGCTTTCACTCTCCCTGAGAAGCCAGAGTAGGCATAGAACATCTCTACCCATTTGCACAGTACATCAGAGTGTTTTAATGTCATTATACTGCCTAGGATGGAAGTTGCATTAAAAATGCTTTAGGAATTGGGTTTCCTGCATCTTTTTAATGTTATTGCACTGGAAGGAATGATTGCAATTAGTAACAGATAGCATTAGGGGGAAAGCAAGAACTAATTTGCTTCTTGCAACAGAAATAAATTAAAGAGGTCTTGTGTCTGAAAGAAGTGCCGCATGCAGTGGAAAAGCTTACAAAACTTAAGTAGTTCTCAATTATATTTGAATACTTGGGCTTAGTTCAACTATTTTCCCAACATGAATAAAGGAACAGTGTTTTACCCATAATTTAGATATATGTCTTGTTTTCTGTCTGGTAATGTCTTTTTACATGGAGATAGAGCACATACTTAACATCATGTTTCCCATCTGCACCAGGGCAGAGAGCAGATTTGGTGCCTCCTCAGATTACTAGTTTTTGTGACAGGAGAAATGGAGATAATGAATTTGGAGGATCCGGATTTCTTTTATAATTTGCTGTAATGGCCCCTTACAAAACTGCAGTGCTTCATTGCAGGAGGTAGGAAGTAATGACCTCTAGAAGTAGAAAGAAAATCAAAGCTGATGATTCCCCTAAGAGATTATTCAGATTCCGTGTCTTTACTAACTAAGCAGCAATTCATGTAATCTATCTGAAATATTTCTCTCTTAAATAGTACACTAGGGACTGGAAAAGTGGATGTTCTTTGAATATTACTCTGTAATCCTACCACAGACTAAGGACAAAGAGGAGAAAAAAAATTCACGCTTTGTCCACCCACTTAACATTTTTGGGTTTGGGGGTTTTTGTTGATGCTGTTTTGTTTGTTTTGGGGGTTTTTGCCCTTTTTTTGTGTATGTTTTGTTTTGTTGTTTGGTTATGTTTATTTAGTTTTTTTACTACAATGTATTTGCTTATGTTTAAGTATAGGGGCTATGGCTGTCACGGCAAACCTGGAAATTATGCCAGATTCAACTGGCACTTCCCTTGTGATTGCTTCAAGGCATGCTCTTCTCCCTCTAAACAGGCTACCACGTAGCATTCTTGGCTGCTTCTTGATTCTTTACAACACTAAGCACTGTTACCACGGCAAGGAATGTACTTTTTAGACCTTAGAAATAAGTGAAAGAAAACATACTCAAATAAGTACAGCTACAACTTAAAAAATGCAGTTAAATACAAGTTCAAACCAAATTCATATTTGCAACATATCTTGCATAAAGAAACAATCTATTTTTTCAATTATGGGTTATGCTTATTCTAATATATGGATCATTGCATGGCAGAACTTGTCAAGCCTTTCCCCTTTAAGCCAAAGCAAAATGCAGAGCAGAAAAAGTGCTACCACCTCAGAGTTCAATGCATTTTTTGCACAAAAGTCTCCATATTTATTGATTTTTTTGTGCTGGTCTAGCCAATTGTCTAAGTTTTCTCTACAGATTTTTGCCTTTTGGGATTTTTCCCTCAGGAAGTAAAAGCTTGTATTTCCTATGATTAGTGTTAGTCTGAAACCTCCTAGTAGGCTGAGCCAGACTCATACAACACTAAATATGCACTACCCCCAGCCTTACTGGTGGTGCTGTACACATGCTGGCTTGTGCCATGCATGGATCAAACTGTCTAAAAATCCTGAATGTCAGACACGGAGAACATCTTTTCCCTTATCAGTTACCAGTGATATTTGGAGAAGTGCACCAACAAATTGCTGCCCTCTTACAGAGCCACAGACTTTCTTCTTTTCCTCTGTCTGGATTCATGGCTGTGAAGAACTTTAGTTAATGTCTTGAACATAATGAGAGAGAAGTTTGTCACTGTTTTAGACATCTGGGGATCATCTGGTCCAGTCTCCTGTTAAGCAAAACAAATTTCAAAATAAGGTCAGATTGCTCAGCTGAGTTGTGAGAACCTTCAAGGAGGTGCTGCTTGGGCAGTCTGTCCTCATGTTGATGACCCCAGCAGGATATTTTACCTTTGTAAAATTCCTTTGTTAGGAATTGTGCTTATTGCTACCTGCAACCACTGCCTCTTGTCCTTCCACTGCCCCTCTGAACAAACTGACATCTTTTCTACAAGTTTCTTTTTGTTGTGGAGCACATCAGTTACCTCCCACCTTTAACCTTCTTTAGTCTGCATAAACCAATTCCCTTATCTGCTCCTTATATGTCATATGCTCCTGTACTTAGCTTTTCATGTCCTTCCCAATACTGAAGTTAACTTCCACAGAGCAGATTAATGTGAGTATTGAGTATCAGAATCCCTTGTTAATACTGCTTTAGCTAACAAAACCAAATTGTTACAAAGAAATAACATTTATGTAACTAGTAATTACAATTCAGATTCTAAAATGAAAAGAACCCTGGCCCTTCTGTTATCTTAATTTTCCTTGCTGTTTTCAGATTGTATCCTCTGCATTACACACAGGTGTAAGTTGCCATCTCTGACCTTCAACCTTCAAGTCCATGACCGTACCATTCAGTCTTGTTCTGCCTATGATACCTGTGTCACCTAAATTCAGAATCAGGCTGAATGGCTGAACCAGACAAAAACCTTGAGTAGTTTTTACGGACCAGCATCCCCTAAGGCCACTTCTTTTGAGCACAGAAGCTTGGGTATTGGCAGAGTGTTCTGTGTCAGTTTATTGGTACTGCTGCCATTAGGTCACAGTATTGCTTATGGTTTTCATAATGAGCCAGTGGCAAATCTGCCTAAGACAATAATCTGGTTCTCCTTTGAATTACACATGCAGTCTCTCAGGGAAGTGCATTAACTGTAATTAGAGCAGATCCTGAGTACACCATACAGAATTCTACACGGTCTTATATGCAACTTTATTCAGTTGACTTTGAATTTGGACAGAGGAAATCAGGCTGAAAGTACCATCCTGGGTTTTAAATTGCATTGGTTTGTAGAATATATGGAAGGACAAATGTTCTTTCTTCTGTGGATTCCATCATTTTCACAGACACTTTTATAAGGTAGCCACCAATAAAATATTTTATTCTTATATTGTAAATTTTAGCAGTGAGAAAAACAAAACCAGAAATGCCAACAGTAGGAGCTTTTCTCAAATTCATTTTGGAGCATTGCAGAACTTTCTTTGAGATTCCTGTCAGCTACTTCCTATTTGGTTTCCTTTCTTACACTACTTCTAAATCAGTTTTTAACAAATAGTCTTTGAATGTGGTGTGGGTGTATGTAAGTTCTGTGATATAGAAAATACGATATTTCGTATATATATAAAACATTGTGACAAGCAGACCTGCGTTAGTTGCTGGGAATAGAACATAGCAAAGTACTAAACACAAGTGTCTTGCTTTCCTTATCTTTCCCTTACCTGCCATGACCAACAGAAATCACTTATGACAGTGTGCACCAACACAAGACACCATGGTTTGGCTGTTTGTCTAATTTGTCCTAAAACAGCTTTGAATAAAATACTTTCACCCCCAAGCCAAACTCAGTAGCTCCCTCATGTTTGTGCATTCACAGATCTGTTGATCACTTTGGTCATAATCACAGTCCCAGCAGGAACCCCTGAATTCATTATTCTACCCATAAAGGAAAATCCCAAGCTTTTGGAGTTTGGAGATTTCTCCCACTAGATTCAATTCTCAAGGATGACTTAATTGCCTATGTTGCCTATGCAAAATTTATGACAGCAGAAATTAATTTCCATGTCTGTGCCTAAAAGTGATCCTATTCCTTCTTGTGTTTGCAAAACATGGGAGGAAAAAAAAAAGATTTTTTTTTCACATTGGCTGGCCACATGACATTCATCTGATTTTTTAATTCTTAAAAGTGGTGCTTTTATGGCAAAAAAAAAGAGTGGAGCAGAAAGAGTTGAACTGCGCCTGAGTTGCTGGTTTTTGAGCTTTTCCATTGAATTGGTCTAATGCAGCTGAAAATGAACCATTTCCCTGTTCTAAGCAAGAGTTTAAATATGAACTGAAAATATCACATTATGGGACTGAGAGTTGTTCTTCTAATAAACATTACGGCTAAATCTTACTTTCTTCTATTTTTCCATTTAAAACGAGAGGGGAAAATAATTCCTTTAATAGATGAAAACTACTTTCCAGTAGTGGATCTGCAAAACATATATTGTTTATTTGCTAAGCATGAAGAATGTCACATAAGGCATAAAAGCAGTCTGTGCCTCAAAGAACATTTTAATCTGACAACACAGATGTTGAGTAGGCAAAACATGCCAGAGTCCCCAGCAGTAGATAATTGGTATTTTTCATGAAATTTCTAATTAATATAATTTATTCACTGTTTCTGGGCTGAGTTAAAAAGGTCTTGACTAAATACTGGCTGAGACAGGAGTCCATTTACTATGCTGTATGAAAATATACTTAATATGAGAAGTATTTAGGATGGTTTCATCTGGCATCATCCGATCAATGAGTGACTGAACTACTTCTTTGAAATTACTTGCTTTACTGAAGATACTAGATAATTCTTCGTACATGAAGAGGAATATTGTTTCCTATTGGAAACAGCAATTGGTACTGAATATGTTGTAAATTTCAACAGTCTCTTCTTTCTATGATTTTCTCTTTCATACTTGCACTGTATAGGACTAACAATACTATTTGAAGTCAAGGAGACAATCTGTTGGCTTCCTGTAGACACAGATGTTTGGGATACTAATCCAAAATAAAATCTGTCTAACTGCCTTGAAAATCTAGTCTTTGTTGGGTAGAGATGTGAAACCCCTGCAGTTGCAGCCAAGGGAAAGGTATGTTTTAAATAGCAGAACTCTCTTTGTGACGTCAAGTGTTCTAAAAACAAAATTAAAAACAAACCCATAGTGTTTGCTCTTTTGAGTGCCCAAAATAAAATGTATGTTGGCATGAATCTGTCTCTGGCAGCCAGATCATGCAACTGCTGATTTCACAAGTCTTGTGAAAATTGATTATCTGTGAAGCTCTCAGACACTAGCAAAGATAGTTGCAAAAAATCATTAGCATAGACTGTTCCTCATTTATAGTCTTCTGCAAGAGAGAAGAAAATGGATATCTACTGATTTCCATAAACAGTTCTTGTGCATATAACTGAGAAATAGCTATGTGCTAAAAGACTGAATTTTCCTGGAACTTGCTGATAGTTATTTTTAAAATTCCGTTACAATTTCATGATGAAAAGTAATTAATTGCATTTTCCTATTGATATATGAAAAACTATTCTTGGCTGCAGGTGTCGAATTGTCTTCTCTCCTTCTCACTTGAAAAATTTTAGAACTATAAGGATTAGGAGTGGTAGAAGTAGCTTCAAAAGGATACTGAAAACCAGCAGCAAGTGGTGGCTGGCAGGGATGGGGCAGACTCTCTTCCATGCACTAGAGAGGCACTCTCAGTACAGCTTCCCCAGGCTTGAGCTGAGAGCACAGAATGGTGGAGCTGGGACCTGGATTAATGCTTTAGATTTGAAAAATAAATTTTAAGAAAAACCAAACCAAACAAACAAAAAACCCACAAATGAACAAAACAAACAAATTAAAAAAATAAACAAAAAAAAACCAAACCATAGTAGCAGGAAGTTGAACTGAGTTGTATCCACCCCACCAAGCCTAAGAAAATATTTTTTCACATGTATGTGAGTGCAATTCTTGGTTCTCACCTTGCTCTCCTAGTCAGGATTCGTGCCACACTGAAACTGCTGCAATAATGGGAAAGGTCTGGTTTCATCCAGCGTGAAAGAGGCACCGTGACAGTGCAAACACATGAGTGACTGGCACTGGGGGAATGCTAAACACATGCACAGGGCTTGTTCTGAGTGCATGAGACTTGATGGGCCTGGTATTGGCCAGTGGATTTTATAATGCAATACAGGAGTTCACCTACAGGACAAGTAAATTCTTTAATTTAAGTAGTGGAAATGCAGCCTCATTAGGCCACAGCAGAATACTTGCCTTCTCAATGTGGGAAAGAGGAAAGTGTTTAAGATGTTAATGATGTGGGGGTTTTTTCTGATTTTGTTATTTTGTTCTTTTTGTGGGTTTTTATGATGAAGGAGATGGCAATAATCAGTTTTTCCTTTAAGCAAAATACTGCTTTTTGGGGCTCTTTATTTGGTATTTTTTATCAGAATTTTTATCAGAATTTTTTCTTTCCTTCATGAAAATATAAGATACTAGCCTTCAGAAATAACAAAATATCTTCTAAAACTTACTTTCTCAATAGGAAATATTTTGTGCTTAAACATTGTGTAGTTTACTCAAATGGAGTTAAAATACTTTGCTTTATGTAAAGCCATTTTTTATTACATTCTTGATAGGATTAAAATCATCTGTAAGCAACAGTAATTTAATTAAATTTTATTTTAGCATGATGTTAAGCCAGTGCTTGTGAATCAAAATCTTTCTATGCACTCTGACCTGCTTCTTTTCCAGTTCTGTTTTCATGCCTCCTACTAGTGTCAAATAAAAAAGCCCCAAATCAATATAGCCCATTTAGAGGCTGGCAGTGAAATATAATTCACAAAATACAAGTGTATTCATGTGTAGAAACAGCAGATACATTTATATCTCTTTCCATAGCCTTTGCATTCATTTCTGAATCCAACATAGCAGTTCAGTTCATGTCATATCTCAATTTCTTGTTTAGATTTTAGTACACTGAGGAGCTTTCTGATGATCTGTTTATGGCTTTCTCCTTTCCTCAATTGGTAGTTGGATAATATTTATTTGAAATTAAACTTCATGGTACCAGCCACAACCTTTAAGCTCTTAAATTGAAACATGTGGCAAATCCCATCTTATGCTCAGTCAGAAGGAGATGGGAGGTAAGACTGTCAGCAAATAGAAGATAGCACATATGCAGGTAATTCTTTTTTTAATGATAGACAGTTATCAAACACAAAGTTTGGTTTCATTTAGAGGCACATAAGGGGTATTTAGCACTCAGATTCCCTTTATTTCAATGAGGTAGTGTTTTTAGGTGTAGAAGGTGGAATGTCTTCAAGCTGACACACAAGGTTAACAGAAAGGTGTGATCCAGCGCAGAAGTCACACGTTAATTTTGAAATTGATGCTTCTGTATAGCGTCCTTGTGTCTGAGTAATCTGCTTGGCACCACCACAGATGCATAAACAAACAGGTTTTACAGCCAGTTTGAAATAATTCTGATGTTTTCTGTAGATATATGTGTGTCAAGGTGTCTCACACTTAGATTTATAAGGACACAGGGATGGGATGCATGCCTTGAAATGCTTGGTTTGACTGTTGACTATGGCTTTTCATGATGTCCACTTGTTGGGATTCTGTGGAAGCTAGGAAACACAGAAGGCAGTCACCATGCTGTCTATGGCAGTATCCTGCAGCTTCTCCTGTTTCTTCTTTATAGATGATAAAGTATTTATCCTGTTTTTTCCTTTGTTTGCTTTTGTTTGGTTGGTGTTTGTTTGTTTCGTTGGGATTTTTGTTGTTGGTTTTTTTTCTGTTTGTTTTTGCTTTGGTTTGGGGTGTTGTTCTTGTTCTTGTTGTTTCCATTATTGAATTAGCAAGCAAATCTCATTGCCCAGGAGTCTGAAAATTAACACTGACAAAATTTACATATGTTCTCCATGGAAACTTGCCATTATAAGAAATCTCTGCATGAGAAACAAAAACAATGTTTTGGCTGACTTTAGGAAAAACAAGCTGGTCAAACTATTAATGATAAACATTCAACCAATTTGGACTTCTGTGTATATACATTTTTATAGGTAAAATAATTATTTGCATGTATCAAGTGCAATGACAGTACCAGGGCAGATAATATCAGCCAGTAGATTGCTTACTAATGTTACATAGGAGATTATCATTTTAGACACCTAATAGGATTTCTGTAGTGTGGGAGAAGAGAAAGTTAATAAACAGGAAATTGAGAAGTTTAAACTACAGTCTTTCATTCACAGAAGGCTAGTGTGAATAGGATGTATTAATATTTTCATTTCAGAGCCAGCTTTGAGACATTGCTGTCAGAAAAAGTAGGGCTGATAGTATTTTAGAAAGAAATTGAAGTAGAATTTTCTGTGGAAATGAGAAATACAAGGAAACAAACTTATATGTTTGTTATTTCTGTATGTTAGGTCTATAAGAAAAGGAGTAGTCCATTCCACCTATTTTCCTTAACCTCTGGCTTCCTGACCATTTTTCATGGTTCTAGTTCCAGTGGGTTTGGCCACTTACCCTGCACAAGGTTTCTCACTAACTGGGGTGTTTAACCCAGTCATCATCACCATCACTGAATAATATTTGCAGGGAGTTTGCTGGGAAAGGCTTAGTCATACTTTAGGCCACAGTTAATTGCTTATAGCAGACATTTTGTTCAAATTGTTTGCTGGAACTAGGAGAAGACACCAAATGCTGAAGGATTTGCTGACTATTTAGGATATTTTCTTTATATATAGTGTTACATCTCTTAATGCTTCTAAATGAACTGTGAGCATTGTGGAGTTGTGGCTTCACATCCCTTCGCTTTGCTTATTGATAGTAAGTCTCTCCTTGCATGCAGGAAGGAGTAAGTGGGAACTCCTGTGATTCTAACAGACTGGCACTGTTGAAGTCAGATTTCCTGTAGATGGCTGCAGTACTCTCAAAAGCCCTTTCCCTTTTACATGACTGAGGGAAAGCAAAGGGAAAATGTTGTCTTCATGTACATTTTCCAAAGACAGATCAGGACCCCTGATCAGTAGTTTCCATGTCCATCTGCCATGCCCACAGGTGCATGAAGAATAGGGTCCCTTGCCCAAGGGAAGAGTTAGAAATGGGATTTGATGAGAAGACAAGGCAAACCACAGTGATCAGACACAATCCACATCAGGTAAGTGTCCTGACAACACCTGTTTGCACATGAGTGGCCCCTTTCACCCCCTTTATTTTTTTTTGGCATGATCTTTTTTCTCTCCTCCATGCTTATTTCCCCCCCCATCCAACCAGGTCCCTCCTGGTTTTTCTGCTGAACATCCCATAATAAATCTTTTACAAGCCCAAAACGTTTTTCCCAACATGAAGTCCTGTGGCTCTGTTGGCCACAGCCCCACAGCCTCTGGAGGATGAGGATGCAGAGACAGTGGATATCAGGACTGATGGTGGGACAGGTTGCTCTCCTGCTCTCACTTGAGGAGCCCAGTCAGGAGGGGTCACTATGGATCCTACTTGATTTTCCCTTGTCTTCATTGTGTTTGTGGAGAACAGCTACAGAAACAAAATTTGGATTCCTTAGAAAAAATCCATTTCATTGAAAACCCAGCTAAATAATGGAGTATTAGCATGCAAGGTGCTCTAAAAATACGTGAGAACTAGGGCTTGAGGCAGGCTGGGATGTGGTTGTTGATACTACAAGGTCTGACTCCTGCTTAGGGACCACCTGCAGCTGATTTGCCATCCAAGACCCTCCTCAAACAGATGGCCCCAACCAAATGGGAAATCACTCTGGGAAATTTTCTCAGAGAAATTCCCCAATAAGGTCCAGTAAGTAAATGTTGGTAAATCTCACAAAAATTCTACATTGGTTTGTGACTGTTATGTTTTCAACACAATTTAGTGAAAAGAGTGAATTGGATAAGATAGAGGTTTTGATTTTCAGTTGTCAAAAGAATATTTAATTTGATGACCATCAGATCTTAAAAAACAAAACCACTAGCATTAATTATTTCATGAAACATTATATTTCTTGTTTTATATACTTACCCTGACTAAAAGCCGAACTCTCTGCTGTCCAAAAATTCATATTACTTATAGGAAAGTACAGTAGCAGTCATAATACTGGCAAGAGTACTGAAAAAAATCCTGAAAAGTACTTCTGCAGTAGCAGTAGGGTAGTTTTAGGTTAGACATAAGGAGGGCATTATTGTGTGGATGGTGAGGCATTGGCACAGGTTGCCCACAGAAATTCTGAATGTCCCATCCCTGGAGAAGTGTTCAGGCCAGGCTGGATGGGGCTTTGAGAAGCCTGCTCTTAGAGGAAGGTGTACCTGCACTTGGCAGGGAGGTTGGAGCTAGAGGATCTCCAAGGTTCCTTCCAACCCAAACCCTTCTGTAATTCCATACTAGGATACAATATACTACCACAGTATTATGAAAATTATATTTAGGTCCTATATAATGTATGTATTGGTGACAATATTTTCACACTGCTTCTCAGCCACAGCTCGTCTGCTTTATTAGTTCTTATCTTATCTCCTAGGGAAAAAAAAAAGTGGTTTCATTTTCCCAGTGATTAGCAGATTGGGAAACTGAGGCAAAGTCCAGGAAAATCTAAGTAAGATTATTCAGGAATTTTCTGGAAGAGCAGCAGTTTCAACTTTCAGCCATCCCTCTGAAGGTTCAGCCATGGTGCAATTTAGACACAAGGACAGGAACTCCCAGAATTTCCTTTTGCCAGACACACAGTTAATGTAACAAGGTTTAAGTCGAGAGTGACATCCAGTGGTCAGACCCATTTTATTTCAATCCTCTGGGCAAGCAGCAGTAATCCAAGTATAGACTAGACTAATATAGCCTTTTTTTTTATCCTCAGCACCTTCTGTGGAAAAAACAGATTGTGAAAAATGTGTGTTGCTTAAAACACTGTTCAGTGTTTATGAAACCATTTTGGCATCAGGACTGCTTTGAAATTCCTTGGTTGCAATTATTGCTTTAAGTCTCTGCTGATGATAATGCATAGATTGTATTTCTGGGTTGATGATCAAAGCCTCACAGGACTAAGATCCTTTTACTGGCTGTCTCACACCTGCTGAAAGCTTGCAGAACAAGATGTGTGACTGTCTGTGCACATCTTTATGTGCATATTCTAGTAGTGATCTTTAATGCTTTCCTCCTTCCATTTTATTACACACTTTAGGAGAAAAATTCCCCTAAGAGATACTGAAACATGTGACCACATATATCCATAATAAATCCACTCTGCTGTGAGCATAGTATGTAACTCTTTGAGGAGTGTCTTCTCATGGAATGGCCAGCCATGGAGAAGAAATATAGTTCTGTCAAATAGGCTGTTTATTCCTTTAATTGTCATTAAATACTACTGTCTTTTAATCAGATCTAGTCATTGCCATGTGTATCTCCTAAAATCCCAGTGGTTCTTCCCTTATCAAAAGCAGCAAATCTCCACAGATCACATGCATAGCAGAACCTGCTTATCAAATAATGTTGAAATCAGACAAAGTGATGACAACAGGAGAATACAGGGGGGACAGGACTTACAGTAAATGCTATGTTATGCATGGATAATAATCTCAGATCTCTTGGGAATAAACTGATGGCTGGAAATGTACACGGTAAGAAAGGACACTGTTCTAGAAGGAAGAAGTAAGAAAATAGGAACTCTGGTGTGTTTAGAACAAGAGAAAAGCTGCTATTATCTCTCTCAATGAAACACCACCAACCTGTATATTTAAGACAAGAGGTATATCTCTTGGAGACATTACTTTCCTAAAAAGCTTTAATTAGGTAAATAGAAAAACATTATTCTAGGCAAGACTAGCAGATATTGTAAATTTTATAAATATATAAATATTT
>VZRX01018047.1:0-26635 GCA_013398075.1 Notiomystis cincta | reverse complement strand
TATGGTGGTGTTTCAGTTTCTGTGCTGGCTTCTAAATGCTTTAAGGATAATACTTAAATGTAGAAAGCCCTACCTGTTTCTGAACCCTGAGTCCTAAAAAACAACCTCTCTCTGCATGTGACACCAATGCACTTTCAGTCAGTGTAGAGATTGAGCAATTTCCACTTCTTTTTTAAAAGAAAATAATAGAAGATGAGTGCCTCTGAGATCTCTGAATTTAGAGTGCTTCCAGGGGACTTCAGGTACTAAAACAGTAACAGCAGTTCAGCAAAAGTTACCCTTTCTCCCTTGCTGGTGCAAGTGTTATTTGAGGTGGCTCAGTTGAGCAGGATGACCAATTGATACAGATTTATCTGTTCTTACCTCAAGCCCCTGCAAAGCTAACTCATCATGAACACACCTTATATAAGTGTTGTTTAAGATTTTTTTCTATTGATAGGAACATCATGTTTGCTTTATCATGAAAGTTCATGAGTTTTTATTTTTTGATCCCCAGCTGTGACAGGTGTTCACTAAATATAATTCACATATTAACATCTCCTTCTCATCAATAGTCCTTTTTTATTTTTAATTTGTTTGTTAACAAAAATACTGGTCGTAAACTGATCTTGCTGATGAACAGTCTGAAGATAAATGAAAAGGTACCTTTTACTGTCAGAGACAGTGAAACTGTTATCAACCAATGATTTGAAAGGTGGTAAGCACAAAGAAAATAGGAAGTTATTCCCAGACATCCCTGCTATGGCAAATAGCTAGACTGCTCCCATGATTTTGCTGCCAAATACCATATAAACTGTAAATAAGTTAATTGTACTTTTACCTTTGATGTAGTATGTGGACTCACAGCCCTAGTTTACAATACTTAAAACTTTACAAACTGTGTGTTACCAGCTTCAGAAAATTTCATCTGGCTTTTCTTTTTTTACTCTCTTCCTTGAACTTGTCAGGAAAGAATACTCTGGAATTACTTTTTTTTTAAGTCCATGTGCTATGTATAAGTTAAACCATACGATATCAGGAAATAAAACAATGAAATGTTCTGAAAACTAGTAAAAATAAAAGCCATGAAGGATTTAAAGAAAACTATGAATTATAGCCAAAACCCTGTTAGGTTTTCCTTGTAGCATTTTATGATAGTAAATGCTATTTTTCTTTATTTGTTCCTGCATGTCTTGAAAGCACATGGATTACTTCCCTGGGGGTAAAGAGTGGAGAAGAGTGGGGGGATTTTAGGAATTTGCACAGAGTTAAATGTAGGAAGAATATTCTGTAGAATTTATAAATATAGTACGCAGCATGAGTGAAACACTTTCTGGGTAAACCAGAGAACCTCTTTTCCTTATATTTTCTGAGGACTAAAAGCTATATAGATCAAAATTTAGCACTGTAACATTCACCTACACCAGACATTTCATAAAATCTAGTGGTGTGAACAAGTATTGTGACAACCTATCAACCAAAAAAGGTAAATCTTCTTGTGAGTGTTCTCATAAAGTGCAATTAGACAAAATGAAACAGAAATGTATATGTTTTGAGTGTGATAGTATAGTGACTGAAGTTCTATGAAAATATGAGACCTAATTATGTAATTATTCAAGTGAATGCATATTCACTGAACTAAATGAGACTTAATTGCATAAATAACAGTACTTATGTACACACATTTCCAAATTGGAAATCGAGAGTATTGATATGATGGAAGTTTTAAATTAGCACTTCTGACCACTTTCTAGGTAGAAAGATCTTCTCTCCTGCATTCATCTAGGAGACTTCCATACTTTATCACAGCAAATCTTTCCCTCAGTAATGAAAAATGACAACTTCTAAAAAAGAACTTACCTTCTTAAAGTAGGTAAAACCTAAAATTTTGTAAAGCATGAGATTTTCTTAGTTTCTCCATGTCTCTGAATCCCCTAAATAAACCAAAGTTTCTCTCTTCTTGTTACCTAGAACTGAAATAACTATGATGTGAAGTCAGGCAGGCATTACCTTTACAATTAATTCAGATCTTGAGTTCTGTGCTAAAGTGTACTGGAAGTTTAAATTTTCTGGGTGATACAAGCCATGTTCAGATATTATATAAAGTCATGTGAACATGGTATTTTTATTCAAAATACATTGTGGAAGAAAGCCTGGAACATTATTTTTTAGATCTTCGCTGACTTATTTTACAGTAGGCTTTCTGCTTGTGTGAAGACCATTTACATCATATTTGTCTTATGCTAACTGTAATTAACTTTTGTGATTTCTGTTGTTCAAATGGAGCTGAAAATCAAAGGAACCTGTAATAGATCAGAGCTCCTGGAAATCAATTTCTGCTGTTGAATAAAATAATATGATTTGTTCAAGTTTCTCCTGAAGTCAGCATTGTTAAAAACACATAAACCACTGCTTTAGATTTTCATGTCCCATGAATTGACCTAAAAATCTTCTGAAAAATTGACAGAGTTAATTGAAAGGAACTCATTTTGTTTCTCTTTTGCATTGAAGGGATGTTTTTTTCTTATTCCGTGTTAATGGGGTCTGCTGTGTGAACATGAAATACTGACAGAAAGCCCAGCAAATATCTTTCCAAATTGTCACTAGAATCTGTCCAAACAGTATGATAAATGTCAAGTATCATTCAAAAAAAAAAAAGGTTCTGTCAGATAGAGACAGATACTGAGCTGATGAGATTTATGTTATTTATATGCCACATAGAGACAGGCTCAGGGAGTGAGTAGCTAATGTGGATACTTAAAATGACCAGAAATTCTGACTATCTATTCTTCCTGTTTTAACCTACCTGTCACATTTATTTTTTTAAGGATAGAGAGCAGAGCAGAATTCAACCTTTATGTCTAAATTTTACATGGTTAAGAGCTGGCCTGGAAGAGCACAGCAGCTCTTTAGTTCTGCCCTGAGCATACTCATAAACTTTTAGCTGTCTTTGCAGGTTTAGGTTTGCCCTTTCTCTTAGCCTGCAAGATTCATTTTTTTTTCCTTCACTTGGAGTAAATTCCAGCATCAGTCTCACTTATTTTCCACTGTAAACCTGTCATGTCTGACAACTGAACTTACACCTCCAAAGAAATTTCACACATTGTAGGTAGAGCTTGATGGCCTTGTAGGACCTGTAGTTCAGGAGACAGATTTTGGTGGTGCTCTATCTGAACGGAGTAGGACTGAGAAATTGAGAAGTCAGACTTCTTTCCGTTATTTATAACTTCCCTGCCTACCAGCAGTCATGAATAAAAGACCTTTGCAGATCAAATTTTTAGGTAGATTGGTTGTCTTGCAGACTGAAGTGTTGTCTTCTAGAACTTACTCTTTTCTCCCAGAAGGACTGCCTGCAAGGTGTTCATGTTGAGCTAATAGAAGTTGCAAGGAGCATATGTGTTGTAGAGTGTTCAGAGAATCACTGAATGGCTTGCATTAAAAGAACCTTCAAAGATCATCTAGTCCAGCTATGGACAGATGGATGAAACATATGAAGAATAACTCTTTTTCTCTGCCCATACTATGATATCTGTAATAATATCTGTAAGTTCTGGTTATTCCAAATAAAAAAAATTATAAATATAAGACTATTATAAAGACAAATTGCCTTATAAAATATTCATTATTATGTATATAATTAAAATTCATGCAAATTCTGTGATACCTTGAGAAGCTAGATCCACAGAATTATTTTCCAGCCACTTATGTACCAAGCTCCCTTCCATATGGGATCCTACCCAGGGCAGTGTTTATCCAAGTGTGGAGCTAAAGGACTCCAGTGAGCTCTCTTGTATCGGTGCAGTTTTTAGGATGTTGCTTCCTTGTATCTAACCTAACACACAACCCTTTACTCAGCTGGAGCTTATTCAACACTGTTAGTGAGTTTGCTTTCCTCCTGGCCCATAAATTCTGCATTCTTTGTGTCCATTATCAGTGATACATTCTTCTCCCCCAGCTTTGTTAGTCTTCCCCTAGGTCCGAGATAACACCCAGACAACAGTGCCACCTTTATCTTATCTCAGCTTCCTGTAATGGTGGCTTGACTTGCAGTCCAGGTTCCAGGTATCCTTGGAGGTGTATTTGGGGGTGGGCATCTTCAAGAGTCTGTCCCATAACTGGTCTTTGTTTGGCCAGTGATAAGCATAGAAGCAGCTGCCTTTCTTTTTTTACAGTTTCCCAGAGTGGGAATTTTTGTCTGG
Organism: Notiomystis cincta; assembly: GCA_013398075.1. Taxonomy (NCBI): domain Eukaryota; kingdom Metazoa; phylum Chordata; class Aves; order Passeriformes; family Notiomystidae; genus Notiomystis; species Notiomystis cincta. Next base: position 22,457 of record VZRX01018047.1, on the reverse strand, counting down.
CTGCATTAGCTCTGACCAGATCCTGCCTCCACCACCCCTGGAGTCAGTGCCATGGTGTTGTTCTGTTCTGTGCTTGTGGCAAAGTCATTCTGTGTTTGAGACAGCCAGCTGGGCTCTCTAAGTCCTTGCACTTTCTTCTGCTGGTGAACCCAGAGCTGGACGTGGTCCTGCAGGAGGGTTCTCATGAGAGCAGAGCAGAGAGCCAGAATTGCCTCCCTCGCCCTGCTGCCCACACTGCTTTTCGTGCCTTTTTCTCATAGAAACATGATATCATTAGAAATAATAAATCTTAGACACAAAAAAACCCACCTTGTTTACAAATGCTGTTTAAAGAAAAGTTGATTTCATCCTCTTCTTCCTTCTGAGTTTGCTCATTCATAGATCTCTGTAAATTCCTCCAGGACAGCTTTTCAGCTTTCAGACCATGCAGAAAAGCAATGTAGACTTCTGGATGCATTGAGATTACAAAGAAGAATGGGGCATTTTCAGCTCTGTCACAACAATGCATGGTGCCCATCTGTCTACAATTGAAAGTCATTAAAATCTGAAGGTTCTGACCCAGTGAGCATAAAACTAGCAACGTGATATTCTAATGATTACAGAATTTAGTGTCCTTATTTATTTTATGATGAAATCTGGCATGCTGAGTAATCACCCTCCATGTAAAGTATGGGTGCATGTTCTGAAAATTAGGTTTAATTCTGAAAATTAGGCAAGCATCCTCCCCAGTCATCTTATATTGCACCTATTCTGGAATAAATCAAGAAGTGTCTTGACAAGAGCTTTGATAAATCGTCTTCTAGTCTCCAGCAGTGCAGTATAGATGCTTATGCTTCTGTTGCCTGTATTTCACTTCTGGCAACTGAGGTTAGAGATCACCCTTAGAAGTTGTCATGCTCTTTCCTTCCATGGAAAAGAGAAACTTACTCCAGGTCCGTCTCCCTTTTTCTGCTCTTTGTTGCAGTACCTGGTGTCAGTCTATTTTTGGAACTACCTGTTTAACTTTGGCCTTTGAGATACCTGATTGAAAAGAAAATGGCAATGTGAAAACAACTCCTCATGATAAACAGTACATGGATCATTTTGCCACTCAGTCATTGATTTTCAAAGCTCTAATACTTGGAAGACTTTTGGGATCCCCTCTGGAACACTTCCCACCACAGAGCATTCCTTGAGGGCGTGAAATGGACTACTCTTAAAAGAGCTGTCAGTTTGATAGAGGGGGAACTGACATTGTATATGTAATGAAGATACAAACTATTTTGGCACAAAATTATAGCACTTTCAAAATATTCTACACTTTTTGCAATCTTGAGCCTCTAAGGAGTGTTTTTATGTGCTTTGTTGATGTTAGATAACTTTGAATTGCTTTGAGATAGGGATGTCTGCATTTTGTGGTAACCCCATTTTGTTTCTTTTTTTTTCCCTGCCTACAGACATTTTTTCCATTTTTCTAACAGTATCATTTAAACAAGTGTTTTGTATAAGACTTTAAATGAGTTTCCCAGATTTGCCCTTCTGTGGTGACTGACTTTAGTGTTAGAGATGAAGAAAAATTTAATTCAAACTTTTTCACTATAGAGGGCATTCCTCTGTCTTTTTTCCTTCTTCTTCACGGACCCATTGTTCCAAGCAGTGCATATGCTGCTTCTGCACTTTTCCAACCATTGCCAACACCTAGGGGGTCACTTCCTTCTCCTCTATAGGCAATTTTAGGACCTCACTTCTCTGTGACTTCTTTAAAGCTGACCAGTGTAGGTAAATGCAGTCACTTGGGTCAGAAGTCTTGGGTATAGGAAACAGAAAACCTCACTATATAAAATCTGAGGAGCCAAGCTAAAAACAGGAAGAACAGTTGCCTGACTTGTTTTACTTTCTAGTCTCTGGAAGGCCTGGGTCTGAAGTGAATGGGAATTTTATAATAGGACAGTTCAGGAGTTTGCTAGAATATCCAGCCATGTCACATATCAGCTCCAGGTCTATTCAGAAACTTTCTGCTACATTTCCTTTAGGAACTTCATAATTTTTTTGTATTTGTAGTTTTAGAGACAAGAAAGGAACAGAGAAATAGTAAATTTCCCTCAAGAATGCAAAATGTCTTGCATCTAAATTGGTGGCCAAGTTAAGTCAAAAATTTATTTAGGTTCCATATCCACACTGGAGACAACTGTAAAATTCATCTTTATTGACTTCACATTTTCTGAACCTGAACTTTACTTAGCTTGTAATAGTGAATCCTGTACCTCATGCTGAGCTTAGAAACTGGTTTCAGAGTCAACAGGATCTGAGGATTTGACAAGAAATAGATAAATATAAGCGAAAGTCACTCTGATGACAGATTCTGGGATGAGGAGTTCCTGTGAAATTGACTTAGATCAAAAGGATGGTCACACAGTCAACTGAAATTGTTGTCTCAAACAAATACTTACATAGCTTTATTATATTTAGGGAGTATAAAAACAAAATTGAAAATTAAGGCAGTTTCTAAGCCCCTGGAGAAGGGGAATCAGTACTACTGATTATTGGGGTGAATGGTTCAAGTCCAAACACCCTAGCAACTGAAATAGTAACTCTTAAAATAAAGTACTCAACTGAGGTACTTGTAAGCCTCCTGACACAGAGATTTTGGAGTTTGCAGAGTGGAAGAATGGCAGGCACTGAATTACATTTGTTCTTTGGCAATGCATGTGAATGGTGTTCCTTACCACCCTGGATTTGAAAGATTTGTTCAGATGACAGAAGTGCATCCAGGGGTGCTCTTTTCTTCCTTCATTAACTCTGCCAGCAGTTATCCTGTTTGCAGTTGTTCCTGTATGCATTTGACTCAAAAGTGAGTATGAGAGACCAAGCTCAGTGCTTGCAGTCCACCTACCTGGGAGATGAGTGTCAGACTGCAGTGAACACCTGTGTGTCTGAGAATACCAGGCTAAGAAGAACCTAGAGTACCTGATCTCCTAGCATCCTAGAACCTGTACATTTAGCTTCAAATTCCCTAAGGCTGAGGAGGGAATTGAAGTTAAATTATGCATTTGGAGAGGTGAGGTGGCTTCACCACCATAGTTCTTTGTGAACATTTTCTTCATCTGATTGCATTTGACAAAATCTGGCCAAATCACTTAACACACTTTTGAATAACTAGGGGGGTGGTTCTGTTGTTGCTTTAGTGTGGGGTTTTGTTTGTTTGCTTTAATAGCTAAATTGTTACTCTGTTTTAAGACCGGATGTCAATGATTGATGTCCTTCAGTCCTCCCATTACCTAGATTAATGGACTAGCATCCTTGAAAGCACATACATAATTTTGATTTGCAAATAAAATCTCTTCATAAGGATGTTTTTTACTCAAAGGTTGCACTTCTTCCTGGTTTCAGGTACTTTGTACCATTATCAGAGCATTGAAGAAAGTTTCTGCTGAATTCCACAGACAGATGCTGAATATTTGTGTAGATATAGTCAAAGGCTTGTAGAATTTGGCAACTTCATATTTGCATCTGCAAATATCCTGATTCCAGAAAGGCAAATGTAAAACATGAAGTTGGAATAGGAAAGAAATGAGACAACTGAGCAAAGGAAATAGTAAAAGAAAAAGTTCGATGGAAAAACGAATGTTATGAAAGGGAATTCTATGGAGAGGTATTACTAGGGGACCTAAAAAAGAAAACCTGCAGAAATAAAGATTTCCCAACTTTTTTTTTTTTTCTTTTAATTGAAAAGTTTGGGCAGCATTTAAGTGAAAAGAGAAACAATGAAGTGACAAAGCAATGGTCATCATAATGGCTCTCTCCTATTCACTACTTTTCTTAAGTTGGAGTAACTCAAGGAAAGGATTGTATAGTCATGTACAAATGATCATAAAAAGATGAAAGAAAGAGACAAGAGGGAAAAGAAATTGTTTTCAGATGTCTTTTTGTTGGTTTGTTTATTTTTAATTTTTAAGACAGCGTGGTTCCGGATATTTTTTTATTATTATTTTTAGAAGACCTTAAAAAAATCATCGTGTCCCATGATTCATTATCACCAGCTGATTCAACTGCTTACTTTTACATCTATCACCTCCCCCTCTACAATTTGAATAAAAGACTCAGCGTAGACTTTGATAAAACAGAGCAAGAGAATAAAATTTAGATCTTTCCTTGCTATCTCCATGGATGCTCCCAAGAGTCATTGCATGCAGAGCAGCAGCTGGATGTTCATTGTGCTGAATCAAGTTTAATGAGAATAGAAACTGTATGTACTGCTCTAGAAATTGCACTGGGAACAACCTTCAGACATTTTCAGCATCGTAATATCCTGCAGAAGGAACGAAATTGAATCTGTCAGTTCTGCTTACACACATATGAAAAAAGGGTTTAATTGTTGCTTGATTAGATTAACATTTTACTTGCAGTCCTCACATGCACAGCCTTTCAGGTTATCTGTATTTCAAGAGAAGAATTCTTACTTCCCCTTTGTAGTCTTTTACTATTCATTTGGTGTACATTATCTAGTGAACTATTTCATAGAACAGCACCTTCTGAAGGGCTACATTGTATTTGATTCACATGATATACTCATTAAATGACTATAATTTCCTGGAAACTTCTGCAATATTTGGTGTTAGTTTCCTGAAGTAATGCTAATGATAAAATCGATGGTGTAAGATACTGCTGGTTAAATTGAAACCAAGTCTGTTCTGCCTGTAGTGCATTGTTAATTACAGCATTACAAGCCCCACAGATAATGCTGCCATCACAAAACCTTATTCTTTCAAATCATCTTCTGCAAAGCCATTTAAATTTAATTTCAAGAGAATTTCTAACTGTAGGTGGGTACTTGAGGCAATAGCAGAAGACAGATGTTTTTCCTTCCAGTGCATCTAGTGTGTTGTTATAAAGACATGCCTGTGGCAGGATTAATTTTATTTATCAGGCTTTTAATTATTTCATTAAAAATGTGCTTGAGTTGAAGATGGGCCAAATAAGTTCTACTGCTGAGGAGATTCTTTATGAAACTGAACTAGGGTAATCCAAGATGTGTCAAAGGTAAAGGATCAGTGTTCAAAATTCAGTGAAATGTCAACAGATCTTCACTTTCCATACAAGACCCTTGTGTCCCATACTGGAAGTTTCATGGATGTTTGCTGCTTGGTTGAAACATCTGAAGAGAGGCACTTACTCATGGTCCTACTTTGAACAGTTTGTGTTCTGGGCTTACACTTTTAATTTTAGGAAATAAACAATACCAAAGCATTAAAATAGAAAGAATAGTGTCACTACAAGAAAGTAATTAATTTAGCTCCAGGCAAAAAGCATTTCAACAGAAAAAAAAATGTTTTAAGCAAATGTTATATTAAATTCATCGCTTTGGTTGTGCTCATGAGTCTCAGTTTCCTTTCCCTGACAAGAGTTTAAATTAAGAATGACATGATTGAAATATATTGAGTTTCACGAGTACAAGAAGAATCCAATTCAATCATGATTATTTATAAGAAGTAAGTTTAAGTATTTGGAGAGGACAAACAAATGGGAGGAAGTGTTTAATTTTAAAACATAAGCAGGGATTGCACCTAATGTTTTAAGTATCCTGAAGATAAATCTATAAAACTTCAAAAATATTAACTACAATTATGAAATAAGTGCATACTATTTAGCTCCATATTTGTGATAGGAAGGAATCATTATGATTAAGAATCTGTGTAGGAGGGTCATCAGGAGAAATGTATGGTTTGGACAGTATCCCTGACTTTTCTGTTCATGTCTTTTGTAACAGTGCTGTGAGGCAACACTCATGGAGTTTTATTTGCTGTTGTCTTACACCCAGGTCTGTTCTTTTGTGTACAAAAGTGGCAACAAAACCTTAACTAAATCAGATCACCAGCTTCTTGTACTAGCTTTCCACTTGCAAAGGTACTACATGAAAAGTTAGTCAGCTGATTAATTCCCTCTTAGTTTTTGAAAGGATATATTGCTGGTCTGGCAAGGCAGGAGGGGGAGAAGAGGGAGTTTGTTTTGGACAAGGACCCCTCCCTGAAGTCAAGTCCAACATGTTCTACTTAAATGCAGAATCTGGAAAAGAAGTAATTCACCTTTCTCCTCTTTAGAGCTTTTGTTTTGATGAAGCCTTTTGCAGTGGGCTAGAGGGAAAAGAAAGCTCAGTAGGATGACTTTTCCAAGTTTGGCAAGTAGCAGGAACATTGTGACATTTGTTCCTTAACACTGAAGGAAAAGTCCTTTGCTCCTCTTCCTGTGTGGGAAGCAACTGTATTACTAGGAGTGTATTTTTTACAAACTAACAAGAAAAACTGCAGTTTCTTACAGTGAAGAGAACACAGTGTGACGTGCTCTGTCACATTCCTGTGCCACATTTTCCCAGAATTGCCCTGATTTGCCAGCAGGACAAGAGGTTCTCTTTATTTAAGGATGCTGTGGGTAGGAATGAGAGCAGGATCTGTTTACATGCTTACATCTTTATAATGTCTTAAGAAAGCATACCTTGGAAAAACAGAAAAAAAAAACAGAAAACCAGGGAGTTGGAAGCAGACTCCAAAGTTTTCTGTAACTGATCAGCTAAAAGGACTTCAGGTGTTTAGTATTCATACTGAAAACTGACTTTCTTTGCTTCCCTTTGGAGATTTGATTTCAATTTTGCTACAAGAGATTTATCTCCTGGATTAGATTGCAGAGTGAAGACTTGCCAGACTTATATTACATACACACATACAAAGCAAATGAGAATACATTGAATTCAAGACTTCCGTTTTTCATAAATGCTGCCATGGAAACCAAAACCATGAAACAGTTATTTATTTTTTTTTTTTTTTTTAAATCTATGATGCTGTTAAAATGTATTTTTAAAAATTTTGGTAAAATTGGCAAACATCAAATGACTCTTTGTAAGACAGGTACAGTGAATTTTGGTAATTACTGACATGACATGAGTTCACTATATGAAAGGCTGAATTTTTTCTACCCATAGTAATCTGCTTGTCATACAACATATGAAAGTCACTAGTGTCTTGAACTCTTGGCTATCCAAATTTGAAAAAAAACAACAACAACAAAAAAAGAGGCACCCTCAAAACTTTGTAAAGGTATATGACTCACTTTATAAAGAAATAGTGATTCCCTCTAAAAATTATTTTCTAAGTTCAGCAGTGGCAACAGTCCCCCTAGCTTTCCCACTGGCCTATCGACTTAGAGAAGCTTTGCTTATTGCCTCTGACATCCCATGCTGGATTCAATTACAGCTGGGCTTTGGCTTTGCTAACCTCATCTCCAGATGCTCAGATGATGTCTCTGCATTCCTCCCAGACTGTCCCCACACTCTTTAAATGCCTATTCTGTATTTGTCTATATGGAGACTGTAGAGAGCAATCCAAACCTGACAAAACCACAGTCTCTCCATGCCACAAAAACTGACTCCCTAGTGAGTGGAACATTCCCTTCTTCATGTTGTAAAGTTTCTGTTATAGGCAATACATAGATAACACTTCAATATAGCCTCAAAAATGTTTTCAGGTGTACATCTTCACTGTTTCCTTGCAGTTTCTTTGTTTTGGACATTTTGTATAGGTATCCAAGGGAGCAGGCAGTGATTGTAGTACGCATTTGAGCTTATTTGAGGTTTCACACAGGTGAAAGGTATTGCAGAGTTTTGTATGATCGGGACAATATGTGAACTGACCTGTTCTGCCATTCCTGTTTCTGTCTCAGAAATAACTGGGGGAGTATATGCTTCTCTGCATCAATATCTTTGTATATATCAATCTACTTATTTTAAGTCACAAGTCTGCTCATCAGGCACCTGTCAGGGCATGTGTCTATTCTGCAATTGCAGACAGTTCACTTGTGTCTGACTTTCTGATTTTTGTACAATCTGTTTAATTGCTTTAATTCTCCATGTCACTGACAGCACTGTAGACGTTTTTATTATTCAATACTCTAGCCAAAAACATGCAGAAAATTCTGGAACCATATTAGGAATTGCTTTAATTTATATAGGAAAATGTGGTAACAGAAGACTGTAATTGGAAGCAGTAAAACGGTAGCCCTGAAATGTTGTTTAAATGACAAATTATGTATATTGTAGCAATTTTTATAGGGAAGGTCGTAACTGTCACAGTGGTTGTGTTCATTTTAAGAATCAAATAGTTCTATCAGCAGCAGGTATTTACCTTTAATTTAAAAAATACATGCTTGGAGCATGTGCCTCAGTTCAGGCATCTAGTCATAATTACCTAGGAAATCTTTTACAGAAAGCCAGAAGAAATTCTAGACTATAAAAAATCATATTCTACTGAAACTAAAATGCTTTTGTATCACAGGCTGTCTTGACACAGTTCTGGAGAACCATTTACTGCTTTGCAAGAGTTCCTGTTCTGTCCAGTTGTAGTCATAGCAGAGGAGTGCCTGGTGTTTGGATGAGGTCTGATCTGTTCATCCTGAAAGGTGATCACCATTTACTCAGAAATTTCAGGCAAACTCTCTAATGACTCTGGCCATGTGCAGCTCTTTCTGGCTCATTATTAAGAAGTACTTGTGGCCTGCAATAGGCATTATTCTTCTAAACTGACTCTTTATTGGGTGGCCTTTTCAAAGCAGAAGGGAAGGCTTCACTGGGGTGGAAGCTGCAGAAAGCAAGTGTTGTGACAGATGTGTATTTTGAGGGGCTTGGGAGCGGGGATGTTTTCCATCAATTTCTAAGAGGATAACTGGGATTTTTCTGATCTTGAAGCCAGACCTTAAATAAGACCTTAGGTTTAGCTGCTTGCTGGTTCATGTTCCACCACTGAACCTATTGTCTCTTGTTCTGGTTCCCTTTGTTAAGATTATATTTTATTTATCATCTTCCAGTTAAGTTTTCAGTAAAGACTCAAACCTGTAAAGGTATGTTATGGTAAGATTGAAACTTTCATGCAGCTCTGGAATTCTATAGCTCAGCCTGCTGCTGCTGCCCGCTCCTTGCCACTGTCTTGCCTGAGGTAAGTCAGTGTCATCTTCACAGAGGCAGCAGTAATGTGAATGTGCATATTGTTGGCTCTGAACAAGAAATGCTGATGTTAAATATTCATTTGTGGCAGTCTGGCATCTGGAAAAAGAAAAGCATACATCCAAAATGAAAAATATCTTGTTATCACCGATGGTTCAGGCTGCAGATTTTGGGCTCAGGTATCAGGGAAATGTATTGAGCACATATGTGGACAGTTCTACCTCCTACTAAAGAAGTATGATGCTCTGAAATTAAGTGTGACCATATGTACTTTTGTCTGTAGGTCTGACTAGAAAAATCTATTTATAAACAATAAGCTGATTATTGACTTTTTACAGAAATTATTGAGCTAATATAGGCTGGCAATAAACAGGTAAAAGCTGTCAAATTTCTGCATGGATATTTGCAATGCTGAAACCTGCTGCTTCCTGCTTCTTTAGTTGTCCTGTAGCAAAGATAACTCTCTCTGAGGTACTGTTCACCTGTAGTGGCATCTCCTCCTGCTCTTTTGGGAAAGATGAGAGAGAATCCAGCATTACCCTGCTAGCAATTTCTGGATCAAAAGGACTGAATTGACTTCCTAAAATCGCAGGTGTGGTGATCTGCCCTATCAGAAATACTGGATACTTTTTTTTACAAACTGTTGAAAAATCCTTAGCCTTTGTGTACATTGAGCAATGACTCTTTTTTCTGTCCTGTTTCTGTAAAAGTCTGTAACTATACCAAATTATAGGAGTGATTTTAGAGGAAGTATTTGGAAAAAAAGCTTTTTTTTTTCAGTAAGGCTCAGCACTGTGTGGCCTGCTAGACTCAGTAGCCCTGTGCTGTTGGTCTTACTAGCATATTGCATATTTCAAGTGCCAGGAAGCACTAGCCAAGGAAAGAAAACATTGTATGTGGTGAACTTACACCCTAATGGTGGATTATCCTGTTTTCCCAGCATTGGATGAGAGGGTAGAACCAGTTCTAGAACTGAAACAGTGCATGTTTTGCAGCATTTGCAATCCTCCTCTGTCTTCTGGTTTTGCTGTTGTTCTGTTCTAAGTTCTCAGTGGCCCCTACTCTCCAGCCCTCCCAACTCATGCCTCACATGTGCATAAATGTAGAGGTAAATTTACCAAGTGGCGGATCTTTATGAGATCCTTCTTCACCAGCAAAGAAAGGTTGGAACAAGGAGACTAATATCTAAAAGAAGTTAATGGGTTCTGTTGTGTCTTTTGTTTTGGTGATGAGTCAGAAGCAATTAAGTAAGAGATCAGAATGTCCCAGAGTGCAAAATCCCTGAGGTAAGTATGAGCAATTTTTACCAAGCTTTTCCAGGTAAATTTCCATTTTTTTCTTTCTTAAACATCTGAAGATTCTTTTAATCAATACACACTTAATTTTTCTTTATAAAGAATGCAATACTCTAAGGGAGAGATAGGTATGTTAGAAGGGATAAAACTCTAGCCTGTGCTTACTGAGTATAAAGATTTATCTCTGGTAAATAGAGTGTGAGATTTTTCTCTGTCAGGATTTAATCTCAGCAGTAATAGTAATAACTGAAAAATAATAAATGCAGGATTGTAACTCTTAGGAAAGGACTATTAGGATAGTTGGTGGTAGATTGTTTGCTTTGGTTTATGGTTCTTTTAGGGGGGAGGGAGGGGGTTGTTTTAGTTTTTGTTGGTTTATTTTATTTTACGAAGCAGTATAGCAGGTTGCATTGCCAAACTTGGAAGGCGTTTAGGAAAAGGAAGTTTGATGATCTGTGAGGGTCTAAAGGATGTTTTTGAAACATATTTGTGGCAACTGATGGAGAAACAGATGGTAAAAAAGCAGAGCATTGTTAAATGCAGAATATTATGAATGTTAGGGGCATGGGAAAAGTACCGTTTCTTTATCAACAGTGATATTATGAAACAGCCTTACAATGAGAGCTGCAGATGAGAAGACTGTGCTCCACTAAGGACACATCCCATTATTCAGGGGATTGTGTGATAGAACATCTATCATAGGTACACAGGGCCTAGGAACAACGGGATGGCTTCAGTCACCAAGCCCTGTTCCCTGTCAGGTCAGAGTTAATCCTAGAGAAAATCAGTGCTAACCAGATGTGCAGATTTGGAAGGAAGCCACTAATTACACTGTGACTCCTTCAGTCACCAGCTGATATGCAAAGTCAGCCTTCAGTTTTCTAAATCACTGTTTCCCAAGGTGGTCAGGAAAGGTTAGTTCTTGGGGCAGGTGTTGTTCTACCTTTTTACTTGGGGGAGGACGCTTATTTTTTCCTTATTTTTTCCTACTTTGTGATCAATGAGTTTATATAGAAATAACAGGAATTCAGAATTCCTAAATAGTTTTTTCTGAATTACTTTCAATAAGTGCGCTGCAATCCCTTGGGATTAATTTGTTTATTTGAATTGAAGGCAACACCAAATGTCTACAGCTCCTTTCACACTACAGTCAAGAGTCCTTATTACTCAATTACATGCTTTTATATTCATTTTGTGTTAATTCTTCTTCTTCCGTCCCACCACATATTTGCCTCCTCTTATTTCTGTTGGTTTGGGGCTTGTTTTTTTTTTCCAAGAGCTTCTGCTTGGAATAGCTTTTGCAAATCCATTTGCTCTTGCAAAATCCATCTCTTTTGTTGTTCAATTTCTTCGGTTCATTTGTCCGTTTTCATGGTAGGTCACCATTTTAACAAACTAAGGCAGACTGTTTAATCAAATTTCAGTCTTAAAACCCAAGACATCTTCAGCCATGAAGATTGTACTTATCTCATCAACAGAATGTCTCCTGCTACAGGGTCTGATGACAGGGCAAGGAGAAGCCTCTTAAGCAGTAAATTTTTGTGGCTTGAAGGTTTGGGTCTTGGCTTGGTCCCAGCTGTTGGCTGCAATTTCAGTGTTCTCTGTTGTGGTTCATTACACCATTACACTCTTTTTCCTCCCTCTCTTAAGGTGTAAGTATTTCTCATTGCAAACTGCATAAATTTGGACTGAAAACAGTAAGTCTAGTAAGTAAGTTTTCCATACGTATTTGTAAAAATCTTGTTTTGGAGTCATGTATTTGGGTTTTTGGGGATTTTTTGGGGTTTTTTTAAGAACCTGAACACAAAAAACACTCCATCTGACAACCCATACTTTGGTTGGAAAAAAACAGTCTTTGCTTTTGAGAATTACCCTTTTTATTGGTTCTTTGTGATCCAGGTTTTCCACTTCTACTCTAATAAGAGATCGTTTAAGTCTTTCACAAACCAGCAAAGAGAACTCATACTTCTTAAAGGTGCATCTTTTCTGAGGCGTTTCCTGCACCATTCATGTAGCAAATGTCATCAGACTAGTCATAGATCTAAATAACCTGTGACATTACTAGGATATTACACAATCCTGTTTAGCCCTGCTGCTGTTGTTATTTTTCATTCCTGTCCTCTTCTGCTTCTCGTGTGAGTGCATGGGCTGTTTAAACTGTATTCTCAAAGAGCAGTGTATATATCTTCCTTATTCATAAGGCTTCTTGTGTTCAGCTGATGCTATGTAAACTTTACATAGTACCAATATCTAGCCATAATAAAAATTTGCTGGAGTAAATATGAAAAATAACTTCAGAAAAAACACCTTAAACTTCTTTTTCTCACAATGAATTCTGCTTTTATTCCACTTTACCCATTTAACAAAGAGAAAATTATTCTGTTATCCTAAAGTAATTGTCCAGGGCTTTGCATAAATGAATTTACATCTTTAAAAGGCTCATTTAGAGAAATTCATAACCATATACTAAAGGTCATTCTTGAAGAAATTTGAAGACATTATCAGTTATATGGATTCTAAAATTTAATCTAAATTGATGAAAACAGAGTGGCAAGAAACTGTGCTTGAATCTAATGAGGTCTAGCCAGGATGTTTTGAAGGATGTGTCCTATCTCACTGTTCTGATTTGGGCTGGGATAGAGTTAATTTTCTTCTTAGTAGCTGGTCTAATGCTGTGTTTTGGGTTTAATATGAGAATAATGTTGACAACACACTAATGTTCTGGCTGCTGCTAAGCAGTGCTTACCCTAAATCAAGGAGTTTCAGGTTTTCGTGCTCTGCCAGTGAGTAGGCACACAAAAAACTGGCAGAAAGCAGGGCCAGCAAAGAGATATTGCTGTCATAGATGGCCATGCCCAGCATATAAACTGGAGATTTGGCTGGGAGCTACAGGTCACTGCTGGGGGCCAGGCTGGGCATCAATCAACACATGGTGACCAGTTGTAGTGTGCAGCACCTTGAGGGTTTCTTCCTCTCCCTCTTTTTATTATTGTGAATATTACTTTGATCATCATGTTTATTTGGTTATGATATTTTTCTTTATTTCAATTATTAAACTCTTCCTATCTCAACCCAAGTGCTTAATCTTTTTCCTGCTCTCCTCCCCATCTCACTGCAGACAGGGCACAGCAAGGGGAGTTAGGGAGTGACTCCGTGGTACTTATTTGTCAGCTGGGGTTAAACCACAGGTGTTCTGGCTATTTGTGAAAATTGCGTGTGTGTGTGTGTGTGTGTGTGTGCTGCTAGTTAAGATCTGCAGATAATCTTCCTTTCTCTTGCTCCTTAGTATGTGATTTCTTTTATTTCTTTTCTTAAGCAAAATGTCAAGTTTTGAAGACCAGCCCAGCAGGTGCCAGCTTGACTTAATCTGAGCTTGCATCTATGAATTGCCTTCTATTCACCTTCAGATCTCTCAATTCCCATAACTCTACTGTCCTTAAGGAAAAAAATTTTAAATAATCAGTTACAATTCACTGTTAAATTTCCTCACACATCTTTCTGGGGCTTTTAGCTAGATAATTTATAAGCAAGCACCCATAGAAGAATTAGATACCTTTGCAAAACATTCATCTTCGATTGACCTCGTGAAAAACAGCTTTGTTCCTTCTAACACAAGCATAACATTTTCATTTGAAATCTATCTGTCAAAAACTTCCATATTAGGCACTTTGACATGTTCCCTAAGAAGTGGCTTCTGGTGATCCCCTTTCTAATGCACACTCACCTTAGCACTTCATTTTCTGCAGCCTCAATATAATATTCAAAAATCTTTACCTTAGCTGTAGGTCTCACAGGTTGTCCTTGTTTTACCTCTGAGAGTAGATTGATATGCCATTAAAAGCACCTAAACAATTTACATGCACTAGTGGTGTTTAAGACACGCCATTGTAGAGAGGACTTAAATAAATATTGGACAATTGTCTACTTTTTAGTCCTATTCAATAAAAGGATCCATTACCTCCTAGTAATTCTTGTGTCAGAGGCAGGAAGAAGGTTTGCATTTTAGATTATTTTGAAGGCCAGACTTGCCAGCTGTGTTGAAGCTAATATCCAAAACCTTATTTTGTTTGAATGAATTTTTATAAAAGGCATTACCCAATAAGAATCTGTTTCACCCTGTTTCTATACTATATTTCTATGGCAATATTGATAATTATTTAGATATGGTTGAAAATCTGACAGGGAAGAAATTAAAGGGGTTTATGCAGTTTCTTTTTCACTTGTGCTATTACTGAGCTAGTAACATTGCAATTAAATGTAATTTGAAGAGTTCATCACACTGGAAATTTTGACCAAGGCCTTTAGGGATTTATTTGTGATAATTTGCTCCTTGTTCAAATGGTTCTATTTTTAACCAAACATTCTTGTGTTATCATGTCTGTTCTGTTCCATTAGTTTATGTAAAAAGCATAGAGTTGAAAAACATTAGGAAAGACGGAAATTTCCTTTTACTTTTTTTAAAATCCATCTGCTGTCTGAGGTTATTAGCAGACCTATCTTTCCCATCCCAGCCACTGCATGTTGTTTGCAGCTTAATGCCAGGGTGAGATGCAGTGCTCTCAGGGAGCTCATGACGCCTGAATGGCATTTTGACCTTGCTGAAGCAGGAGTCCTAACTAGGCACCACCTTGTTGGGAGCAGAGACCTAAACCTGCATTTTGCATGAGGTGTTTGAGGAGGCAGCAAAATTTCAGGGGGTGTTTTGAAAACTGGCATCCCTATGCCCCCACAGGAGGAGTGCAGGAGGAGGCAGAGCCTGCTCAGGGGCTGCACGCTGAGGTGCCATCAGCCCTGTGAGCAAATCCTTATGTGGGGAGCAGCTGCTGCAGCAGCTTCTGCTTTCTGCTGGCTGGGGAAAGGAGGTTGCCAGAACATCTCTGGATCGTGTAAGACCTGAGTGTAGAGGTTCTAGAGAGCATCTGTGTATCAGAGGGCGCAGAGTGGTCCCCTGCTTCCTCTCCTGGCAGCTGCATTGAATACTCTTCCTAAAAATCAGGCCAGCACTTCTTGTTTCAGATGAGGTATGATTACGTGCAAGACAAAGCATACATCTGTTAAGTACTCCCAGAAGTATTTCTGTCAAGAATCATCAAATTTCTATATTTTACAAATGCTGTTTTTTCTTGTCAGCCTTAAGCAATATAAAGCCTTTAAGTACAAAGAATAAAATGGTGGAGAATATTTTACAGACTCGGTACACCATTTACTTAGAGAATCCTGCTTATAGTTTTGGGATTTTCTTTTTCTTCCAGGATTTTTGATGAACAGTATAGACATCATTTATCATTTGGTGTCTGTTCTTGAGTACTCAGTAACATTTCTCTATTCTTGTTAAATGTTATGTTGAAAATTCATTTTTTGCATTTCTCCTGTATTCTTTATTAATTTTTAATTCCAGATAAATGTGGCAGCTCTAATATGCATCAGAGTAATGAACCTTTCTATGACATTTTGATGAGATGTCAAATTTAGCTCTTAGTTTGAGTCTTTGGGTTTCTGATTAGTGGGCTCAACCCAGCATAAACAAACACAGGTTTTGTGGCTTTTCCTTATTGTTTCAACTGAGAGGGAACATGAGGTGGAAAATAAGAGGGGAGGCAGTCTGGAAATTTGTAAAAGAATGTGAAAGAATAAGAATCCCTGTTTGGACTAAATCAGTTATATTCATCCAACTTAATCTCTTTGGGATGCTTATGTATATAAAAGTGAATCCACAAAGCCTAAAAGTATTTCAGAGAGGGAGGTAGAAGAAGCTCACAAAGCCAAACCTAAAAGCTGTCAGAGGAAAGAAGCCAACAGGAAATTATGTTCTTCAGCAGAGTTTTAATTGCCCCTGATATGTTGAGATCATCATTAGTTTGAGTAGACATCTCTTTTTGTGGTCCAGTAGGAGATCACAGAACTACAGAATAGTTTGGCTTGTGAGGGGCTCAGAGATATCCTGGTTCCATGAGATCTGCCATGGACAGGGACACCTTCCATGGCTGCTCACAGCCATGTCCAGCTGGGCCTTAAACATTCCAGGGATGGAGCATCCACAGCTTCTCTGGACAACCTGTCCCAGTGCCTCACCACCCTCAGAGTAAAGAACTTCTTCCTAATATCTAGTCTAAACCTGCTCTCTTTCAGTTTAAAGCCACTCCTCCTTTTCCTATCACTTCCTGCCTTTACAAAAGGTCCTTCTCCACCTCTCTTGTGGGGCCCTTTATAGACTGAAAGGTGCTCCTTTATCTCCCTGGAGCCTTCTCTTTTCCAGGCTCAACAGAACCCCAGCTCTCTTATCCTCTCTAGGAGTGGTGTTTCAACTATCTCATCATCACTGTTGCCCTCCTGTGCACTAGTTCCATAGTTCCAGCATGTCCACACCCTTCCTGTGCTGGGGCCCCAGAGCTGGATGCAGCACTGCAGGTGGGGTCTCACCAGAGCACAGGAGATGAGCAGAATCCTATTTGGAGCAGCCCAGGGCATGGTTGGCTTTCTGGGCTGCCAATGCTGGGTCATGTCTGGCTTCTTGTGCACCAGCTCCTCTAGGTCCTTTTTCACAGGGCTACTCTCAATCCATTTCCTACCCAGCATGTTCTTTGCTTGGGATGGATATAAGTTTGGATCCTTCCCCCCAGCCTACTCAGGCTAACATATTATACAGCATAGATCCATTTGTCTTTCTAGTTATATTTTTTGGCAGATAGCATATCTACACTATTTTTCATTCTTTTCAGCTGTTATAGGTACTGACACTTCAGCAGAAAAAAATGAAATGTATTGTCTTAACCAATGCTGATATGAAAAGTAAAAGAGTTTTGATTTTTATGTGGGGGAAAGAACTACATTGAATAATCTAAAGAGAGAGATACGGATCTAAATATGGACTTTTAGATTAATTTGCCAGGATAGTTACAGCAAAAGAACACTTTGGAAAACAGTAGTCCATGGTATAGAAAATAGTTTGAATTATTATTATTTTCTCAGGCTGTGTGAACTATAAATTTTTAAAGATTATCAAACCTCCCGACAACTGACAAATAAGCCAATATTAACAAATATTTACAGTCATTTAGAATTTCATTACTATTCATGAACATACTTAACAATACCTATGAAATCCATATCCAGGAAAAATCAACATATCTGAGTTTAAAGAGAGCTGCTATTACAGACATTTATTGATTTAGCACACATGTAAGTGGGATGTACTCAGAAACAAATGGAATAGACCATACCTCACTGAATATAAGGAATTTTTACTGCTTTTAGTACAGGAGTCTAATCTTAATCCAAAGATCTTTTATTTAGAGCATTTGTGACAGCTGGTAATGAAGTACATTTAATCTTAAATTGTAAATAAAGTCTTTTGTGTGTAGAAATGAAAGACATTTTGTCCCATCCCCAAACAGTATGGAAAGAATGTAGTATGTATAATATCAATAAAAAAAGGAACATTTAAGATTAATATTTCCTGGTGATAAACATACTTCTAAGAAAAACTGTGGGAAGTGGCATATTTCATTAAAACAGATTGCTTTCAATAGAAGGAAAATAGGAAAGTTATGAACAAAAAAAATTCTAGAGATAAATAAAAGCAAAGGAAAAAGATCAGTACAATGGAGATCTTTAGCAGAAGTGGCAATTTCACAGAATCACAGAATGGGTCAGGATGGGGCCACAAGTGCTCTAGTCTGACTCCTCTGCTCAAGCAGCATCACCCCAGAGTGCATTGCACAGGATTTTGTCCAGAGAGTTCTTGAATATCTCCAGTGAATATCTCCACAGCCTCTCTGGGCAGTCTGTGCACAGTCACCTGCAGGGTAAAGGAGTTCTTCCTCATATTCAGGTGGAACATCTTGGGCATCAGTTTCTGTCCTTGCCTCTTGTTTTATTACTTGATACCACCAAGAAGAGCCTGACTCCTTGATACCCCTCCTGCAGATACTTATAGACACTGATGAGGTCCTCTTTCAGTCATTGCCCTCCAAAATTACTGTTTTCTCCAAAATTTAGAATTACTTGTCTAACAATTCTTCAATAATGTAATGTTTCATTTTCTCATGATAAACACTTCATAGTGTAAGATCTTGCATAGAGTTAGCAAGTATTAAAAAGTTAATATTTAAAAGCATACTGCATTGCACATATTGCATTGCATTAAGTTGATGAGATTTAATTACTCAGATGAAAGCATTGCCAGTTTAATGAAAAATATTCTTTAAAAAATACTTTTTTAGATATCTTTCTGAGCAGATATTTTTTAATGGCTTCATTTTTATTTTGTTAGACTTGCTATTGCTGGTGATAGAAGGGCAAATCAAAGCAAGGGCTGGTACATCCTTCTTACCTGTCTGCTGGTTAGATTATTTATTCAGGATATGGGAAAGACAAGTCAACATCGGCTTACTTAATCTAAATTATTTAGTGCTTCTTAGAGTCAGAAATGTAATACTGGTGTTCTGTTACTATCCCCTTTGCAAACTGTTCAAAGTCTCAGTAAGTCATCATGATGATGATGAGGATGATGCTGCTGCTGCTGCTGATGATGATGATAGTGATGGTTGTTGTTGTTGTTGTTGTTGTTATCAGTTTCATGAGGTCACATTTTATACCGGAGAAATTGATGTTCTTCAACATAATTAATTCAAGGACTAGAAGTGAGGGAGCTCCTTTGCAGAATTTTAGGCCCACTTTAGATCAATAGGTGACAAAGAAAAGATACTGAGGGTAAGAGGAAGAGTACTGGGCTGCTGGTAAAAGTGCTCTCAGGGCAACAGCAGGACTGGATTCCCATTCTTTGCTTCAGTGAATATTTGTATATGCAGAGAGGGTGGGAAAACCCTGCTCCTAAGCATGCTGGTGGGTAACAATCCTTTTCTGAGAGGTGAAAAGTGAAATTCACCACATCCACCTGCAAACTACATTTCTACTCAGTCTCAAAAGTTTTGGAAAAAAAACAACACTTGTGCTGTAGAAGAATATTCGTAGTTCCTCAGTATCAAAATTGTTGTTGTTGGTTTTGGAGAGGTTTTCTTTAAGCATTGTATTCCTTTGTTCCAATAAGAATGTGACAATCATTAATTATTTTATAGATCATTTGTATTTTATCAGATTTTTTTAAGTCTACTTTTGTATATATTTTCTTGACATATACAAAAATCACCACAGGGACAATGAATTGTAAATTTTCTTAATTACTGTAGTAGTTTATAATATGCTAATTCAAGATTATTGTAGCCCTAAGTTAGGCAGGGAATTAGCTAAATCATTAATTAATGATTAATTAACACTAAAAATCACAGATAACTAGTGATCCATTCAGAGTAATGCTTTGTGAGGTTTCCCCTCACACCAAAAGAGTAAGGAGATTTAAATGTCTTATACCAGAATATACTCTTTGGTCAGTCTGCACCTCAGTAAAAATTCAAAGTAGGAAAAGTCAAAACTGAATTTATTACTCTTCAGATTCTATATTTTAAACAGAAATATTTTTCTACTAAATTATAAGGAAATATATAAACCTGTCTACTGCAATTGATTTTACAGTCTTGCCTAAGGCTTGTTAGCAGCTTAGCAGGGTTTTAGATTCCGAGGTCTGTATTTCTGCCATCCAGCCACAATCACAATGATACAGTAATTTGCATGTATCTGTAAAGTGCAAGTGCAGTGGTAATGTTAACTCACTTGCAATTCTTCTTTTACAAAATATTTCCTTTTGGGATAATTCTGTCTTGTGAGGAGAATTTCCATTTTGTCTTGTAGTTTTATTGAAGAAGTTAATCTTGTTCTGAAATTATTTGAAAACTGTAGTTAATAAAGTGCATCTTTTAGATAATTTTATTTCTGTAATCCTGTTTGTCTAGAAAAAAATTTATTCAAGGTTTTCACAGACTCCACACACCTTCTGACAAATCACTGTTACAACACTCCGCGCTTTTTTCCAGAAATACTGATCTCCGTATTTCTCCTGCACTATTCCTTCAGGTGGAAAAGGTTCCATTGTACAGCTTTCACACCTATGTTCATTTCTCACTGAGAAATTTCATATGCCTCTGGCTTTTCC
Organism: Notiomystis cincta; assembly: GCA_013398075.1. Lineage (NCBI taxonomy): Eukaryota > Metazoa > Chordata > Aves > Passeriformes > Notiomystidae > Notiomystis > Notiomystis cincta. Next base: position 2,149 of record VZRX01018047.1, on the reverse strand, counting down.
TGTGTAACAGTGGCAGGTTCAGTGGAAGCAGTAACATGGGGTGTGCGAAGGAGCAGCTGCTTCAGTTACTCTTTCAATGGCACCATCTTCCATCTGGTGTGACTCTTGGGTGTGGTCCTGCTGGACTTGATGATCCTTGTCAGTCCCCTCCACCTTGGCATACATATTCTGGCAAAACTGGTGGTTCCCTTTCTTAAACTAGGCTTGAGCTTCTTAAAATTCAAAACCTCAATCTGGAAACCAGTGTGAAGGAGCATATTTCTTTCTTGGTTACATGGACTGTTGTGGTCCTTTATCTCTCAGTCACCCTGTGTGCATTCTGGCTTTGATAGCGGAAATCTTTTTTCCTCTTTTCAGAGAAAGATTTTTCATCCCTATATTAGCATCTTCATACTTCATATATCTTCATAATTCTGTAAGAATCTAAGTAAATTCTGAGATACTTTTTCATTAAAGTATATACACGCACACAGATATTTGCATTAGTGTTACACATATGCACTTGTGCTGGTTTGACCCTGGCTGGATGTCAGGTGCCCACAAAAACTGTTCTATCACTCCCCTCCTCAGCTGAATAGAGGAGAAAAAATTAACCAATGGCTTATTATAATTGAGATAAGAACAAGGAGAGATCACTCAGTAATTATTGTCACAGGCAAAAATAGGCTCAACTCATGGACATTATTTCATTTCTTGCCAGTCAAAGGATAGTAGGTTCCATTCACCCCTCCCTTATTCCTGGATTCAGTGTAATTTCCAAATGCTCTGTCTCCTACCCCTGGGCAGCACAGGTAGATGGGGAATGGGGTCTGAAATCAGTTCTTCTCTCTGCCACTCCTTCCTCCCCAGGGAAGACTCCTCACACTGTTCCCCTGCCACAGTGTGGGGTCCTTCCCACGGAAAATTCCTCTACAAGTTTCATCAGTGTGGGTCCTTCCCACTGGCTGCAGCTCTTCACAAGCTGCCCCATTGTGGGTCCCTCCCATGAGGTCAGTCCTTCAGGAACAGGCAGCTCCAGTGTGGGGAACTTGTGGGGTCACAAGTCCTGCCAGCAAACCTGCTCCTGTGTCGGCTCCTCTCTCCACAGCGCTGCCAGGACCCTGCTCCAGAGCAGGCTGCCCAGGGGATCACAGTCTGCTTTGAGCACCCACCCAGTTTGGCATGGGCTCTTCCACAGGCTGCAGGGGGATCTCTGCTCCCCTAGGGCTGCAGGGACACAGCTGTCTCGCTGTGAGTTTCACAGGAATCTCTGCCCCAGCTTGGAGCACTTCCTCCTCTCCTTATCCACTGACCTCGGTGTCTGCAGAGTTCTTCCTGTCACGTATTCTTACTTTTTGGCTGTTGCAGTGCAGCCAGATTTTTTTTCCTTCTTAAATACGTTATCACTGTCACTGATGGGCTCAGCCTTGTGCTGGTTACATTGCAAGCAGAGAATGCTGAATGAAAGGAAGAGTTGTATCGGTTGGTACCAGGTAGACACGGAATTCTTTTCTATCCAGAAAAAAAGTTATGTCATACTCCAGCACTCCTCAAGTGCTTAGTCTGCCACAGGACCAGACCAACTACATACGATATTAAATCTGAGACAACAGTGGACATAGCCAGAGAGAGAAGTATCATTTAAAAATCACTGACTTGTATCATAGAACTCTCCTAGAAACAAGCTTGTTCTATTCCTACAAGTTCATGAACCAAGAGTCTAGTCCAGCTGTCGTAAGCAGGTCCATGCAATACTCCACAATGCTATAAAATTTTGTCCATCATTCTGTCATATTCCCAGAGCATAGCAGTTTTGATGCTTTCTGAGAAAAATCCAATTTGTTGTCTGCAATGAAGCATCAAGGGAAAGACCACAAAGAAATGAGCACTGGGCAATTGCTCTTGGGTATATCTCATATGTGACAGGCTGGAATATTATTTTTGAGGGGCAGGACTTGCCCCCTCAAGGACTGTTGTTTCTTCTCAAAATTTTTTACAAGAGCAGACTGTGATTAGGTTAAAAAGTAAAGTCTTCCTGTTCTGAGCATGCAGAAATACCTGCTGTTTACAGATTATCCTTAAATTAGAGTAGGCAGTTTTACCATAGCCCTATGTAGCATGGCCAAAGTCAAGATTTTTGTCTAGTATGAACCTGCAGTGTGCCCAGGTG
>VZRX01018046.1:32192-47279 GCA_013398075.1 Notiomystis cincta | reverse complement strand
ATCTGTCTCTCAAACTGTGACAACAGGCAAAAGGGAGACTCAGCATGGTATGAAACAGCTCACTTATGCTGCCCACATGAGAACAGTCACATGGGGTTGTTGCAAGAACGTCCCTTCATGAGCACATTTCAAGGCTCAGCTGAGCGTGTTGAGCCCTGACCACAGCAAGGATGTGCAGGAACAAACACGCCTTTACTTCCACACCAAGTGGGAGACTACGACCACAGCAGAGAAGGGCAGCTTGAAAGAAACTATGAGTAGAGCTGGGGAACTCCTACAAGCACTGAGAGGGGCACTTCAGCTGGTCTCCCTCACGCCCCTCACAGCTTGGGGTTATTCTCGTGTGTTCCTTGCCTCACACGAGGAAATACATCATGAATGCTTGCAAGCATGACATGGGTTGTGCATGCACTGGTGGGAGGAATGGAGGAAGAAAAGTAAGATCATGGAACATAATCCCTAGAGGGGATGAATTAATGCCCATTTGAAAGGCTATTAGAATGACGTGAAAGGCTAAGAGCTTACATAACGAACAGAATATACAACCAGATATTACAGAAATTGGATCCATCACTATGTGGATTATTCCAGAATCACAAACCCAGCTGTGCAGTCATTGATCTGGCAATACCATCTCTGGAGCACACCCAATCACAGCAAGTGCTGCAACTCACAAATATAATATCTCCTGACAGACAAGACGCTCAGTCACGGTGATGAAGTCAACAGCTCGCAGTGAACCAGCTGAAAGTGAAACTCATACACTAATCTGATGTGATAAGGGCCTAGACAAAAACTTTTGATTAACTGAGGAATCCTCACCATGCTATGCACTTGAAGTGTCAGGTAGACATGCCATACAATTATATCATTATGCCTCAGAGGACACTTGTTATAATATCCACGGTGGTTCTTCAAAAAAGTTTTTATGGAAGAGGGTTGAAGATAAACAAAAAATCTCCCACCCATCTTCTACTCATTTAGAATCCATCAACACATTTTTTTCAACTACTCATCTTGCTTACCTGCTTCAGGTAAGTAACTCCTTTCTAGACATCTTTGGTAATATTTCAGTATGCTTAATCACATTTCCCATGTGCTTTGACTGCAGAAATTTTGTAACATCAAGGATCATGTTGGCTCATTTCCCACTCAGCAAAGTGCTTTATTCCTGTGCTTTCTTTCAGCAGACTGTAGGAATAATTTTACCATGAGAAACTATTTCCAAGCTGCTCAACTAGTGCTTTATAGACACATATGATTAAATATATTTTCCTGTCAGAAATAATTACACAGAAAAGAACCTTTCATCAATACATTTTCCCCCTCTCATAATAATCCCAGTTGTTAAATGCTTGTTTTGAAGGAAAACAAACATTAAATTTATAAGAGTAGACATTCAATCTTCAGAAGTGCAAATTAATGGTAGATTGAAAGCACTGGAGAAAGAAGCCCTCCAGAAGCGTTCATTGGACATGATGCCTACACCAGTGCACCCCAATGGTATTTAATAAAAGCCAGCTATTAGCTTCAGGGAAGGAACTCATTCTCTGTGTCATAAAAGTTTCTGTCTCTTTGCCAAAGAAAAAGTTCTCAGCTCACAATTTTTTTGTAGTATGGAAAGCTGATTGATTTTTTTCTTTCTTTCTCTTTTTCTGGAGGTCATTCAGTTCTTGAAAGACACACAAACTGCCTCATTAGCATTACCTAAAATAAAACCTCCATTTGATAGCATAGCCAGAACTACCCTTGCATTTGTAATCATCACCTCACAAAATTACAACTATGGTCTTTTTTTTTTCACTGTTTTAAGAACAGTTTATAAGAATACTGATTTAAAACAGCTCTTTCTGAATTTCTTTTAATTGTCATCACAAAAGCCCAACACACTATAGAAATTCAAACAGAGGGCTCTACAGACTTGCTCCATTAACCATAGCTGCAAAAAAGAAGATAATAAGGCAATACATTTTACAGACCACATAATTGTTTCACCTTTACTAGACTTCACTTTCTTCCTTACTCTGTCAGATTCATCTTCATCTTTCTGTCATGTGCTCAGACTTCCTGTTCCCACACACACTGCAGAGATCAAAGGCAAGCTGACCTCACTTTTTACTGTTTCAGTAATTGGTCTGTTTCCCACATTTTTCAGTCAGGGAACATACTGACACACTATTAAAATGCATCCTTTTTGACTAAGTTGGGAACTCATCATACTTTTGTTTTTTTCCTTAGCAGTAGTTACTCTTGTATCCCTTTTAAGATGCCCTCCCCCAAAATAAGTCCTAGGATGCTGCAAATGTTTCTCTCCATCAAGTAAATGGAAAGCAAAGCCCTGAATTACATACCAAATGTATGTAACTCACTTTTCCTGACCTTACAGAAATACTATTCTGTCAATTCTCTCCTGTCTATTCAGGGCAAAATTTGCTGTCTTTGATATTTATAAAATTTTAGCTCTCAGCTGAAACTGTATGAAAAAAAGAGGGGGAAAAAAGACTATAGATTATGTGTTTATATATTGTAAGTTTTCTGGTATGTTCCACAGTGACTGGCATTTGGGGAAAGCATTGAAAAATCAGTGGATGCAGAGGATGTTTAGGCACACTGATCAATATCACTTAACTACCCACATTGCCTGTTACAACTGAGCACAAAACCTATTAAAACAAGAAAAAAACAGATGATGCTTAATAGGATTGCCTGTATTAATTTTACCATGTGTTGTGGCAGGTAAAAAGCCATACAGTGGAAGCTACATCCTGTAGGCAAATGAGCACAGTTCTCCCAAGCAAATTTTTTCAGAGAATGTGCCTTGTTAACAGGTATTTAAACATCAAACCATAATTTTGGAAATTAACTCCTGTTCTCACACAGGTGATTACGGAGTGGAAGGAGACCTGGCAAAAATTATAATGTACAGTAACTTTCATAAATAGATAGTAAAGCTGATTCCTAGGTCATTGTTGAATCAGAAAGGTCTCTCTTTAAATTTCTGTCACATTTAGAATTGAAGCAGAGCAATAGCAAATATCAGGATGACAACTAAGCAACTTGAAAAAAGAGTGAATGGCTTTGAATACTATTGAAAAATAAAAAGTTAAGTAAGGTTTCTTATTCTCCTCTGAGAGTTGAAAACCTGTGCTGAACCTCTTGTAATTTGGGAGAAAACTAAGGCTACATTCTCCTCACCCAGAGCATTTACGGGTACTACAGGCTTATGTGAAAAAACAATCTTAAAAAGTATCTTAAGGAAGAGCTACATCCAGTGCAAAGCTGACATGCAGATTCTAAGAAGAAAATCTCTGACAGCTTTGTATCTGCTCTGCCAAAACTGACTGCAAAACCTCAGGATGAAATTATTTTATTATGAACTTCTTTTTCAAAACTGGAGAAGTTACATAAATGAGCAGATGACACCAAAGAAGAAAAGGCGCCTTGTCTTGCAGCACAAGACAACTTTTTGGATTTCTCTTTCTGCCTGACACATTGATGCAAAAAGAACTGGGAAATAAAGCAAGGAACAAGCCAGCATGGAAACTGCAGGGAGAGCAATCAGACATTTCAGTGCCCTTGCACCCTTCCTTGTAGGATGCAGCAGCCATCCTTATCCATGTGTCCTAAGCACAAGAAAAGCAGCATGCAGAAGGAAAGCAGAGACCAGGGGAAGACCACTGGGATTAGCTCAGTTGGTTAGAGCTACCATGGTAATGTCAAGGGTGTGGGTTCATCCTTGTATGGGCCATTCACTCAAGAGCTGGACTTGATGATCCTTACAGGTGCCTTCCAACTCAGAATGTTCTGTGATTCTGTGATTCTTGGAAGACTTCAACACCAAGTGCACTCCTGCCATTAACCCAAACCCACACATCTTCACTGGTTCTCTGAAGAACCTTAAGGAATGGACTGGACTGAAAAATCAACTGAGAATGCACCAGAGTTAAACAAAACCATACCAAAGACACAAGACCCAGTAAAATAGGATATATTCTTCTAGAAAAGATGGAAGATTCCCTTTCTTACGAGGCATTTAAACTTTAGTTTAGTGCAGGAGTGACACTCTGCTCTTCTGCTGCCCAGTCTCACCACCTGGTCTTCTCTAAGCCTCCCCAGTTCCCACACAGTAGTGGTGGCCAGCCTCAGCCCATGCAGGCAGGAGCACACATCGAGGTACCCAGCAGCCAGTCCTCTCAAGCTTTGTCTTTGTCACCTTCTCTCCTGAGCAAACAGGAACACAAATACAAATGAACATCAGCTTGCATGCTCTGAGCATTGAGACTCTACACTGGGTTATAGGCATGGCAGGGGAGCAGGCACAAGTGGACAGCAGAGCACAGCTGTCAGAAAGCACCGAACTGCTGAAGGACACAGCTTCACAGGATGGCTGAAAGGTGTTTCAGTAATTCCAGGCTTTCCTACCTACTCAAGAGCTGACCCCACTGAACCTCTGCACTGCATATTCATACTTGGCTGAAGATATTAGTCTTTAAATATTTAATTAAGAATCTCTCATAGCAATGGCAAATAGATTAAAAATGCTGACCATCATCATGCATTTAGCTCATTAAAGGCATTTCCTTTTCTAGCTTATACCGTGTCTTTGCTACATCTCACACACACACACCATATATTTTGTCCATGTGTGTCTATACATATAAATACATGTACACCCTTTGTGTATAAACATGAAAAAGATGTCAAGAAAAAGAACTAGGGGATTCTAACATTAGAGAAGGCCATTAAATGATTTGACTATCTGCATAATTTGTAGCATACAATTTTATCCAATTAATGTCTCGTACTTGCCAGCCTTATCTTTTGTAAAATTAAATAATTGCATTTTTCTCTACAGCATGTCTTCACACAAGGCAGTCAATCTTGATTTAAGGCTTTTTTTAAAAGAGGTTGAAAATATGCAGATTCTGATGCTGGTTAATTCTACTGCTTAACAAGCTTTACAAAACAAACTTGGAAGAAACATGCTTCAGTTGTACTGGCAATATAGCACCACTGAGCACCATAATTTCCCAAAAACATTGTTACTAAAATAAAAGTATTAAAAAAGAGAGCTACCTATCTAGAACAATCTCTTTTGATCAAATGGATTTAATGAAGGACTATGATCTATTTGACAGCATTCAAAAGCTGTTATTTTAAAATGTATATGTGCTGTCATTTTTAATAATATTCACTTTATCACAAACTAGAACACATTCCAAAGTTTTAAGCATCGCTTTCCTTGAAAAGTTTTAAGGTACAGTTTCATCTCTATTTCACTTTTGTCTCTAAAACAGTTATGACCAGTCAACTTGAAGCATCATATTGGGTGAAAATTTTTACAGATCAACCAAATGAAGTCTTAAAATATACATGCACAATCTATGTCAAACATCTACCTTGTTCTTTAACATCACCCTTCAAAATTATGCAAAACTTCACCATCCCAAAAGCTCCTCCTAGCAGCTGTGGAAATTATAGATATCCTTTCCCAAAAAAAGTATGAAAGGAACAACAAAGTGTTCAAAAATTAAGAAAAGCTCCACTGCCCTCCAACATCTGATGCTGAGCTAGCACCAAGGAAAGAGTAAAGGGATGGATATCCTCTTTATATTGGCGCTGGAAACACCCAGTAAGTTCATGACAGACTAATGAGATAGAAGGCAGGTGGGCAGCTTGCCCTTGGGTGGAACTGCATATTCTCTCCTGTGAAAACACAGGAATACAGATGTTAGCCCTGGCTCTGTGACTGCCATGATCCCTGTCTCACTGTGGACCAAATTTTCACTCTGTATCAGGAGGAAAAACAGGCATGGCTCCTCCCTCCTGGCAGAATCAGAATCAAGATCCTCAGAGCCATGCACTGAATGCTCAAGCTGAATTTTCTATTTGTCAAGGTTCTCTCAGCTAAGGAAACATGGAAAACAGATCCTGCTTACGTCAGGAGGCAATTCCATCCACTTTAGACTCCTCATGGCCATTTCAAACTGTCCTCTGTTTTTATTAGAACATTCCCCAGCTGGCTTCAGCCTCCCTTATCTGCCACTTGGAACCTGGGGAGCCAGAGAGCTTTGAAATTACCAGAAAGCTAAAATATTAAAATTCTTCTACTGCAAAAATGTTATTGGTTAACTACACTGTGCACATGAAAAAAAAGCCACAAAGCTCTGGCAGATTAACTTAGACATTCACATAATTTTTTCGGCTTCTTTCTCAAACCACCAGAAGAAAACTTAGAATATTCCAAAACAAGTTCTACAACAGGAGCAGGTCTCAGTCTCTCAAATGCACAATCAGGTCACAGCTGCCATACCCTTCTCTTGTTTCACACCACTCTCTGTTGTGGATAATACCAGGGGACGACAATGATGGCTCCCATTATTGCATTAAAATTGTTGCGATATTTGATCTGCTCCTGAAGAATTCATTTACCATAAAACTGGGCAAGAATCTCTGGTTGAACTTAGAAAAAATATTTTACACAGAAAACATGAGCCTCAAGCTAAGGGAAGTGCACACATCCCCTCAAAACGCCAGAAAGTGAGAAAAGAAGCAGACACATTGTGTACATACAGTTTTCTTTTCTTAAAAGACAATCTTCCCATTTGGGGAGTGATTTGTATATGCTTGGAAAAGAATAGCAAATGTGCTGTGTGATATGCAGCAAATGAAATAGTGCAATCAAAACAGTATCAATAAACTATTAGCCTTCAACAGCATCCTGCCAGGACTACATAAATAAGAATTCAACTCAGCTTTTCTCCTGAACAAAGAGATATTAATCTATGTCAAGGACAAAGTTTCAGCTTTCCTAGTGCAATACTCTTCTGCCTACGCCATGGAAAAGCATCTAAAGGTCATTTAAATCACAGGTTTCAAATTTTAAATTTTAAATTGCAGAATTAATCCCTCTATTACAGAATTATATCTGATCTACAAATCAGTACACTGCATTGTACTGGAATGGCTTAATGAATCCAGGCAATAAAACATAAACTACAAAAAACTGTTTTACTGTGAAGATCAACACTGCTTTTAACTGCAGCTGTAAGGCAACACAGAAGACTATCTGCTGTCTGAATTCTATACCAAATGTATAAATAGTCTTTCTTCTGATAACTTGTCACAAGCATCTGACAATCTTTTCCATTGAATAAATTTTTGTGCGTGGTAATGCAAAGTTTAATGACAAATTGCCTTGATTTAATGAATTATGTTTAGACAGTTTTCTGCCTTGCCGCTTGTTTTCCTATCAAGTGCGAAAATAGCTGTATTACACTTCTCACATTTTGATGCCTATTTTGATACAATAAGGTACTTTCAAGCCCTACTCTGTTGTATTCTTCTAGTGCTGTACACCCAAAATACAGCAAGAAAATTATCTGCATTATTCAGCTTGATAATCTAATACTGCATCCATTCCATCCACTTAACAACAGTATTTCAGTCAGGAAAACAGTCTTGCTCCAGACTAGCCTGAACAATTAGCTCCTCTGCAGAGGGCAAATTCTTATTAACTTTTCATCTTAATAAAACGACTGTTTCCTGGCAATGTAAAAAAACATAGGTATAACATAACTCCTCCGGAAAGGAGCTACATTAAGGATGTAGGAGGAAATTTGTCTGGTAACAGTAGCATCTCAGTTGCTAGTACATTTATAGAAAACATCTAATATTTGTTTTCTTTTTAAAACCTGATTTATTTACTCAGAATGGAAAGGTAAAGAGCAGCATCAGTGAATGCAAGAGCATATCTGCCCTCAGAAACATGACTAAGGAATATATACTATCTCTTTCCTAGATACACTCTAAGTTAACAAAAACCCTATTCTCACAGCTGCCAAAAGCATCACCAGGTAAATGGAAAGGCAAACTGGAAATTTTCTTGCCTATACTGGCTTCTCTGAGAAGTTCACAGGTAATTCAAGGTCTTATTCAGACCAATAATCACAGTCCAATATATCTTAAAGATCACATAAAGGAAATAAAGACATTTTTATCCCCCAACAGTAATTTGTGTTACAACCCAGGACAGACATATGATTCCAGTGGTGAAACACTGTTATACAGGGTGAGGGAAAACAGACTCATCACAGAAAACAGAAGAGGAAAAAATTACTATGGGATGCATCCAGCAACTGGCTCAGCTTTGTCTTGGTAGAGTTTATTTATTGTGGCTGGCTCTACACCAGCTTTACCAGTGACGTGGTGGAATGCAAAGATAACATTCAAACATTCAATACTAACTCACTTCAGGGTGTGCCATGCCTAAAGGATGTAACAGTGAGAGTGACAGCAGAATCAGCATAAAGACAACATGCTACTATCACCTCAGTAACACCAGCTTCTGGGCTAGCAGTACAGGCATTCAAGTTACCATGACAAATTTTTCATGGTTTTCAAAAATGCATGTGTGAGAAGAATGTTGATAAGTTCATTAAGCCCTTCTAAATCAGTAAGTACTATAGCTAAATATACTTTCAGATTCACTTTTAAAATACTAGCTGGAAAGATGATTTAAGGGGATCCCTCCTGCAAAAGATCATATTTTAAAGTTATTCACTAGAAATCTTGGATCTCACTCTGAAAATCTCACTAGCTTTTAAAAAAATGTCACAGCTTAATTCTGCATGGGTCAAACACTGAAGTAACTTTACATTTGTTGGAGGATGAACGAGTTAACAGCTAGGAGGAGGAAAAAAGGAAAAGAAGTATGCACCACATAGCATTTTGCAGTCTCAGGCTAGCATCTCAGCCTACAATGCAAGCTGCTATTCACACATCACAAAAAGGCTCTTCCTGCTAATCTGGAGCTCAAATTCATACACAAATCCGAAGGTCTAATATAGAGATCAGTGCCTAAATTCTCTTGTCTTAGTCTCAATAAAATCCAATGTATATGTAGCATGAGTAAGCCAGGGTCATCCTCTCTTGTGCTTCCATTTGCACATGTTTACATTATTTTTTAAGCTCTATTTAATTTTTTTTTCAGTTTCAGTTTCAGTTTCAGTGTGTTAAACATAGCAAAATGTCAGTGCTGCCCATCACAGAGAGCTCCAAAGGTCTGAGACACATGCACATATCATGGTAATGCCACACACATAAATCATCTGTTCTCAGGAAAAGGTATAAGAGGGACAGCTTTGCCAAGGGAAGATTACACTGCTCACTAGCGTGTCCTCTGTGCAGGGCAGTAAAAACCAGAAAAACTGCCAGCAGTCACAACACTCAGTAGTAGCACAGTGAAAGTACACTTGAAAGAGGCAGAGCAAAGGCATAAAGCTTTTTACCAGCACCTAACCAGCAGCTGGGACAAGTGTGAGGGTTCAGCACTCAAGATACACATGGATGTGTAGCATCCTAAGATATACATGGACCTACCAAGGATAAAACAGCTCCTGGCTCCAGATTGCTGGATGCCTTTAACCTACTTGCAGCAGGAGCCTTTGAAAAGTTTACTATGTTCCCAAAGGAAAGCCAGAAAAAGTAGGTTTGTTCCCAGTATCAATTGGTAGAGTCATGGGAAATCACATCAGAGCACTGTTCAGCAATGGTATGAACTGGAACCAGTAGAACAAGAGGAGCGACATCTTCAAGGCAAAAGGATTGAGTAAATTATGCAGTGAAACAGAATGATTAAGCCTCATTTCTTCACTCTGCTTTCATGTATACCAAAGATGTCTGTGTATTAATTTCATTATTATTAAGTTTAATTTTAAAGTTTGCTAGAGATGAAAAAGCTAATTAATTACTGCTCCTTTTATGTTCATTAGTTCAAGAGTAAGCTGACCAAAAAGTTGCATAAATCTTAAGTATTTTAAAAGTAGCAGGGCTTGAAATATTCTTTGAAATTTCTTAGGAAACTGAGTAACACAACGGATCTTTATTTTGCACAATCCTTACACACTTTGATCTTTCTTTCCAGGAAATTCCAGTTCCTCTTTATGTTTTAGCACCTAATGCTACCAAAGACACTTCAAATGAGAGAGTGCATATTCTAAAAATTCAGCCTACAGGAACTTGATATTGATTTTCTTTATTAAAAAATATAAAAGGTAGGGAAGATCTTTGTATTTAGCACTTTGATGAATATTTATTGAACAATCATTTCTTAAAGTTACAAAATAAAGCCATATAAATGAAATAAGAGAAACAGAAAATTCACCATTTCAAATCATCTAAATGAAAATCTAGCATCTAGAATCAATTTTTCCTCTGGTAAACAAACACAAAGCAAACGTGTTTTGTTGTGTATGATCTATACAGTAAAAAAAGCAAACAAAATTCTTTCCCAGCTCACAGTAACACCCCGACCACTGCTGCAGCCGTGTCTCCAGTGCACTGCCACCAGCAGGAACTGCCCCACGGCTTCACACAGCTGAGTGATGATCTTACAGCTCCTTCCTCAATTCTCCTCTGCATGTCACTGCACAAAGAGCTAACAGGAACAGCGCATGCTCTACAGCTCATGGCAATTAAATACCTTGCTCTGATCTCCAGAGCATGTCTCCGTTTCTTTCACTGGAGACTTGGTGCTTGTAAATACCTTTAAGAAAAACAAGAATAAAACACACACTCAGAACACTACAGACAAACAAAAACAACCAAAGTAATCCCTACAACAACAACAACAAAGCCAGGAAACTGAAAACCAGAACAAGTCAAAATAAAAAACCAGCAAGTGAAAAGCCACACAAGTATGGGGTGGATGTTAGATTCTACTTGGATTGTGCCTTTCTCTGCTCATTACTTGTGCCTGCTCATTACAGGCAGGTTGGATTACATGGTTTTTAAAGGTCCCTTTCAACCCAAAGTATTCTATGATTCTGTCTTGCTGTGATGATGATCTACATTAAGGATCTCTGCTTATACCAGAAGTGACCACCATGGACAGGTAGAAGAACTGAGCCTGCTACTAAAATCAAGCACATTTTTCCCAATTTCATTAACCTGCATCAGTAAGATTTTCTTCTCTGCTGTTTTAGGCAAAATTTGTTATGGACAGCATTGCTGCCAGCATGGCCTCTTTCCACATTTTCATGCTCTATTGTAACTGAACATTGGCACTGACCAGTGGTGATTTGACAGTGCTTATACTTTCAAAAATACAAGGAAATCTAATTACAATATGTATTTACAAGTGCAGATCAGAAATGCTTGTTCCTTTCATAGGTACTGTGAGTTCCAAGCATTTTTACAGATCACATCAGTATTGAGGGGAAGTTAAAAATGAAAAATTTGTAAATAAGGTCTAAAGATGATTTAAAAATACACAAGTAAAATCAATTACAGATATTTCTCTAATTTTTAAGATCTTTATTGAATAAATATTGCAAGTGAACATAAAAAAGCAAAATGCCTTATTGGTGGTTCTAGAAAGCCTAAAGCAAAAGAAAGTAATAGGGGGGAGGGGGAAATTCTCAGTGTATGCTCCCTCAGGGTGGTAAGAACAAGAGAGAAAAAATTAATTAAATACCTTTATGATTCATCAGAGAAATTCAAATATTGTCTGGGCAGGAGTATTTCTTCCTTTTCATGTTCCCTTCTCCTCTCTACTTGTATATTCATCATTCTAAGCTTGTCTGTACAGAGAGATTGTTTAGCATTTCCAGCAACAAAAAAGGAAAAAAAAAACAATAAGTGATTTGTAATCTTCGTAGTTATGCATTTTGCACTAGGTACTCATTGATCTGTCCTACAGTTCACAGATTTACAAAGTAAGGAAGTGAAGTCATTGCTGCTGATAGAAACTGTTTCTAATAAAAACATACATTTTTTTAAAAGGTAGGAAAGAGCCTCATCTCTTTTTAAAAATTATTACTTAATACATGGAGATTTAAAATGAATGGACAACTACAAATAATTGAACCTGCGAAGAGCATAGTGGAAAGAGTCTTTATGTACACCATTGAACATTCACCCCTTAAACTCCTATAAAAGTGGTTTTCTCAGAGATGAAGTGCTCAGCATTTGCCTCCAGTTCCAGCAGCCTGTGAAACATGAACATCCTAGGTAAGAGCAATCTATATGACAGTGTCCCTTTGTAGGATCTCTGTGCACCTTTTTGCAGAAGCCAGGTAAAACAAAATCTCCACACTTCATTACCAAATTGGCCATAGATCACAACATTGCAAAAATGTATGATAAAATTCTACATTTATCCTTCATTTTAGAGCCTAATATACACCCCATCTTTGTCATGTAACCCTTCCTATAGATATTGAAAGACACAATTCTCTTGGAGCACCTCCTCTTGGAGCACCTCCATGACGGCAACTAGTGCAGTGCTTCCTAATTCAGCCAGGACACTAAGGTATTTGGAGACAGCTGGAGCAACAGAGTTTGGGAGATGGAGACTGAGAATTTCAACGGCTCCTGGTGAAGGCAAGTTCAATACTTTACACTGTACATAAATATATATCCTGAATATAGAATCTGTGAGTCTCCAGTTTTGAAAACCATAGCCACAGTACTTTTAAACTTGGGGGTTTTTCCTCTCTGAGTGGCTTTCCTAAACCTAATGTAAGTGAATTTTCAGAGATACTCTTTCTACACATAAATCCTTCCTTTGCCTCTTCTGTCTCCACTACAAACCAGTTCCCGAGGAACTACTCAAAAATTTCCACAAGGATGCCAACAGAGACAGTACCTTGTTTGGCAGTGTAGGCTTATATTTGCTGTTCACTTCCTCTGTCTCATCCCTCTCCACACCAGTTTTGGACCCAACCAGCTCAGTGCCACAAGGCTGTTAATACTATTTAAAACAAGCCCAAACAGACTAGCATTTTGCCAAAATGCCATTTTGTGTCCCCATCTGAGAAGCCTGCCTGTTTCCACACCAATCTCCTCGCAGAAATACTATGTGGCGTCAGACAACAAGTATTATTCATCTGTAAGACAGTCTTCTTCAGAAACATGCATGAACTAGGAATCTCATCCCTGTAAAAAATACCAAAGAGGTTGCATTAAACAGGAATAAAACAGAAGCCCACTGTTCTTCAAGGATGATAGAGGCATGTGTCCCATTGCTCTCATACATTGCTCTCATAGAAGCTCTGCCAAACTGTTTTGGGGAGAAGGAAGAAAAGCCTCCCACCACTCATTCAGCTTCCCACTGGCATACCAATTTTCAAGTGCAAGCATGAGAAATTAACAAGTGTGACCTTGTACTACAGTGATGCCATTCAGATCATGGGGATAAACAACTCTGTTTCAGATAAATGCAAACTTTACAATTGCTTCAAATTTTATAGGTTCCTTTAAAATAAAAAGATAATTACTACAACCAAGTATTTTACATACTGCAACATAGGACCTTAGCACAAAGAAAACCTCTATAAAAATTTATATAAAGAGGCAAAGTAACTGCCTTCCTAGAATTTATTTATATAAACTTCCAATAAACAACTACTGGTGCCTAACAAGGATAAGTTCACTAATATAACTGTGACATCAGAACTCAGACAACAGTCTACATGTTTTAAAATATTTAGCGTCTTTCACTCCACACAAATTGCTTTTTTAAAAAGAATACTAGCATGGAATTTAAAGACTACTTTCAAAAGTAGGATTACTGTACATTTTGCAAAAGCACACACTTGTAAATTATCCCAGAGGGAATCAGTGTGAAGCATGGGGTAGAATCGGGGTGTGCAGTTCCACATCAGTAAGGATAAATTTCTAAAGGGAGGTGAATAGCTTAGTATTTTCAAATCTCTAAAATGGTTTCTGCAGAGAATCAACCACATTAAATTTTGTGAGAGGTGGGTAAAAACACATGAAAAATGGAAGCAAAGACAAGGTGGCCACAACCATGACTTTGGCTTTTGCTGCTTGAGTTTTTCCTTTAGGCCAACAGCTCAAGAAAATGCACACAATTTATGCTTTTGGGCAGAACTGGAGAAGCAAAGATATTCACCTACATATAAGTAAATTCTAAGGAGGGCACTGGTATGCTTAAACATTTATTAGAAGTGTCTCTCAGGTAACTTTTTTAGCTGTTGACCCAATGTTGTCAGTTTCTTCATAATTATTTTTCTGCCTCTAACACCAAATTCTGAATACAGTTAAAAGCATATCACAACCAAGTGAAAAAGACAGAAATGCACATGAGAGTAAAATACACAGTTTTAGCACTAATCTCTCAGTCACCAGAATTGCAACTACCTACTAAAAACATGCACTACCCCTTGATCCTCCTAAACCAGTGTCTACATCTTCTACAGAAGATCAGTATCCCAGAATTCTACAGGAAGGACACTGCAGGTTCAAAAATGCACAGTAGGTAGAATCAAAGAATCATAGAATGGTTTGGGTTGAATGGGACCTCAAAGATCATCCCATGGGCAGGGATGCCATTCACTGGGTCAGGTTGCTCACAGCCCCATCCAAACTGGCCTTGAACACTTTCAGGGATGGGGCATCTGCAGTTTCTCTGGACAATCATAATCCTAAAACAAGCACTTATTCAGTCTCTCACACTCTGCCAGTGAGGTGGTAAACAAAAAAAAGCTGGAAGGGAGCATAGCTAGGACAGGTGATACACACTGGCCAAAGGGATATTCCACAACACAGAACACCTTGCACAGTATGTAAACTGGGGGAGTTACCTGGAAAAGGGGCTGATAAGTGTTTGGGAATCAGGTCTGGCATCTGCAATTGTATTGTACATCACTTGTTTTCCCTTGAGCTTCATCCCTTTTCTACAAACTATTAATTTTATATATTTTACTTTGTTTCGGTTGCTAAAGTGTTCTAATCTCAGCCTGCAAGTTTTCACTTTGATTCTCCTTCCCATTCCACCAGGGTAGGAGTGCAGTGGGGGGTGTGAACAAGTGTGTGCCTGATGCTTAGTTGCCATCTGGGCTTAAATGATGACAGTCAGTTAAGCCAGTGATATAAAGATACAGAAATTTGATAACAACTAAAATGACTTAAAACTGAAAAAGATGAAGTGATAAAAAGTGATGAAGTGATAAGTGGTAAAAGATAAAGTGAGTATAGTTTTTCTGCTTGCTAACTCCACCTCACACTTCTAGTGTTTATACCGAGAAAATGGCACCTTGTTTAGTTCACTATTTGCTGGTA
>VZRX01018046.1:3795-27136 GCA_013398075.1 Notiomystis cincta | reverse complement strand
CCAGGTCCCTTTCCATGGCACTGCTTTCCAGTGTCTCATTCCCCAGGACCCAGGGTTGCCTCTTCCCAGGCGCAGAATCTGGCACATCTTTGTTATATTTCATACAGTTGGTGACTGCTGATCTCTGGTTTGCTGAGGTCTCACTGCAGAGGCTTTGTGTCTCTGAAGGTGTCAACAGCTCCTCCCACTGTAGTAACATTAATTATCAACATTATTCTCTTACTGAGACCCAAAGNAGTACCTTAAGGGAGCTTATAAAAGGAAGGGAGAGGTACTTTTTATATGGGCATGTAGTAACAGGACAATGGGCAATGGTTTTAAACTGATAGTGCAGTTTTAGCNATTAACTCTACCCCAGCCAAAACCAGGACACTGACATTCAATATTCAAATCATTTTCTTTTCCTTATCACATTTTGAAATAAATCACTTCATTCAAATTACTTTGCAGCTGGCTACAGTTCTTAATTGCACAGTACTGAATTCCAGTACTGTAATTTCAGTACAGTATTAAAATGCCCTGAATCCTGGTTTTATGCACTGTTGTGTTGTGACTCCATAGTTACCATGTACCATCTTCTCCACAGATTTGGTCACCACACCAAGGCCTTTCACTTAATCTTAATAGCACATATCTTGCCTAGCAAACAGTGTTAACCATGCCTATTGAGCTAGGCAAAAGGAGGAAATTAGCTCAAGTGAAATACTGATCCAATGAGATTAGTATTGGTTTTTGACAAGAATTACACAGCAGATGCTGTCTTTTCCTAGTATGCAACTTGGCCACAGTTCAGCTGGTCATGTCTGTGGTTTCCCATATGCT
Organism: Notiomystis cincta; assembly: GCA_013398075.1. Lineage (NCBI taxonomy): Eukaryota > Metazoa > Chordata > Aves > Passeriformes > Notiomystidae > Notiomystis > Notiomystis cincta. The sequence goes on along the minus strand of VZRX01018046.1, from coordinate 26,314 downwards.
GTGTTTTATTTTATGTTTCTGTTAAAGAGAGAAGCTGACTAATACAGAGACTTGACCTGCATGCCAGCAGATCTGCCCCCTGCTAGAAAATGGCTGTTTCTATCCCCCCTCTGCAAGAAAGGGAGGTGCCAGTCACACAAGAGGGAGGAGTCAAGCTAACTCTTCTGAAAACTTCCCTAGAGATGTGAGTGGAATTTTAGCCAGGCATTTTCACAGCTTGCAGGTGCAACTTTTACTCAAGTACTACTAATCAACAACAAAATGCCAGTTTAGACTGGATATTAGAAAAAATTCTTCATCATGAAACAGGCTTCCCAAGTATGTGGTTTAGAATACCAGCCTTTGGGGTATTTTAAAAGACTTACAGGCAAGCAGCTTAGGGACATGATTTAGTGGTAGGCTTGCCAGTGTTAGTTTTATGGCTGGATTTGAATCTTAGAGGCCTTTTTCAACTTAAATGATTCTAATTAAATGCAGAAAATGCCACTAAGGCAATTCTTTCATATTGTAAGTAGGATAAAATTCTTAATTGTACAAAGCACTGATTATCCAACAAGGGAACAGAAAACTTCAATACGACAGCCCAGCTATTAAAAAAAAAATTATGACCCTTTGAAAAGATCCTGAATTAATTGACAGAAGTTACACAAAGACAATAAAAAGTTGCAACCTACCATCTGTTATGCTTCTTTAAAGCTTTAGAAGTAGGTCCTTTTCTTTTCAAATCCAGGGTCTAACCATGGCATCATATTCTACATTCTCCTTCATTTCTACTTTTCTTGCTCTAGCTCAGTCATCGTTCTCTTTCATTCTTTCCATTTTCTCAAAGATTTATCAGTAAGGATCATTGCAAATTACTAAAAGGAGACTTTACAAAGGAAGCACAAAATATACAGGAGTAAGGAAGCAAAAGTGAGGGTGACTGTCAGTAAGAGTAGACTGCAGTTTTATTTTTTTACTATAATGCTGCAGTATGTTGTAAATGACAGCAGTGTCTGCTTAGCAGTGAAAACACAAAAGTAAACCTGCTACGTGCACTAAATCCTATATTTATTTAGAGATTTTTCCAAATTAATTATTCAATGTTTTGAAAGCAATGGCTGATGCTGAACAATTCTATTTGCTTGCTGGTTGCTACTGCTTATGGGTCTCCAACATGTTAAACCAGGCATACAATTATTTTAAATGGCAGATTCTGGTCCACAGCCAGCTTGTACTTCGTCAAGGCTCCACCAATGGCCCAGATATGCAATGCCTCTTACATTCTGGCAGGAAATTCTTCCCCCACTCTCCCAGAGCTTTGGGAAGTAGCTGCAACATGCTGCTTCATTTCCCAATTGCTCAGAAAACATGCAGTGCCTTTTGGCATTGCAGAGCTGGAATCAGCAACTACTCCCTGATGCCTGTCCTTGCAGACAGTGAACTAATCAAGGTCTACTTTCAGTAGACTCAAATTAATTACGTAGTTCTTTGTTAACTGTGATATTCACAGAGTAAATATCTCAATGGCCAAGTCAGTGTGATTCATAAAATAATTACAGATCATCATCAGGATACAATTTTTCACCCAAAACTTGTGAATGAAGCTTGTTTAGGAAGTTGGTCTACTTCAGTGGTGCTGCATCCAGCCCTCAAGAAAGAAACTTTTATAATCTCTCTACAAATCACCTTTTATGAGAACTTGCATCAAAATAAATAATCTGTCTTCAGTGTGTTAGGACAGTACATTTCAGCTTCAAAATGCATGCATATGCAGAGAGAAGGAGAGATGGGAAGGAAGAGTAAGAGAGCGACAGGTTAAAAAAGGTCAATTAGTGACAGATTGTAAAATACTGGCTTCAAGCTGCTAAGTCACAATCCTGTGCTGAATGAGGCAGCAGCAACTGCAAACACGTATTTGCAATTGCAAGTTCAGAACCAGTCCAGGCTCTGAAATTGAGCTATTCAAGTCATTAACTTCCTCCACTGAAGCAGGTATTATGTCACCTGTGCAACTTCCCATGGTTGGTGATTGCCCAGACCCCTGATTTGTCAAGGTCTCTCTGCAGGCCCTCCCTGCCCTCCAGGGAGTCAACAGCTCCTCCCAGTTTGGTATCACCTGTGACCTTGCTCAGTGCCCCTTCCAGTCCTGTGTCCAGGTCATTCATGAAGCTGTTGAAGAGCAGAGGGCCGAGGATGGGGCCCTGTGGAACCCCAGCAGTGACAGGTCCCCAGTCTGGTGTCACCCCANTTGCCCTTTGTGCCGGACCCATTGCTCACCCATCCCATGAAGTGTTTATCCATCTGTGGGCTGGGCAGTAGGTCCAGGAGGATCCTGTGAGAGCCAGTATTGAAAACTGTACTGGCTTCCCTTGATCACCTGGGTGGGTTACCCTGTCACAAAAGAAAATTAGGTTGGACAGAAGATTAGGCTTTGCTCTCAAAGCTGTGCTGGCTATGACCAATGACTGCATTAGCCTTTAGTGTTTTTCAATAATTCCCAGAATAATCTCCGTAATTTTACCAGTCACTGAAGTGAGACTGACAGGCCTGTAGCTTCCAGGGTCCTCCTTTTCATCCTTCTTGAAAATCAGGACATTTGACATATTTCAGTTAACTAGGAACTCTACAGGTTCCCAAGANCTAGGAACTCTACCGGGTCCCAAGATCACCCAAAAATCATTGAGAGACCTCACAATGACAGCAGGCAGTATTTGAGTATTTGAGTATTCTCAGATGAATCCCACCAGGCCCCATAGATTTGTAGGGGTCCAGCTGAAGCAGCAGGTCCCACACAACTTCAGGGCCAGCTGGGGGTTTATGATTGTCACACCCACAGTCCTCCATCTCAGGACACTGGGACTCCCAGAGCCCATCATCAGTGTTGAAGACAGAGGCAAAGAAAGCATTTAACAACTCTGGCTTATCTGTGTCCCTGTTCATGAGGTGACCATCCTTATTCTGTAACAGGCCAATGTCATTACTGCACTGCCTTTTGCTCATAATGTATTTTTAAAAACTCTTTTTTTTGTCCCCCACAGTTTTGGCCAACTTCAACTCCGCTTGAGCTTTGGCCATACAAATTTTCTCCCTGACAAGCAGAACCTCCGTATATTTTCCATATCACCTGACCTTTCTTCCACCAGGCTTACACATTCTTTTTTTGCCTTATCACCAAAAGAAGATCCTTGTTCAGCCAACCCAACCTTCTGCTTTGCCTACTTGACTGGTGACATTTGGGAACAGCTGCTCCTGTGCCCTTCGGAGGAGGTGTTTAAAAGGTGACCAGCAGTGATGGACCCCAGCATCTTCAAGAGCATTTCCTACTGGACCTCAGCAAATAGTTCCCTGAGCAGCTTGAAGTCTGCCCTCCCCATGCCCAGGGCTGAAGTTGTGCTGTCACATTTCCTCCTGACAACAGAAATTTTAAACTCAATCGCTTCACCATCACCATGGCCAAGACAGAGCAAATGGCCCCTTCACACGTGAGACCTTCTCTGTTAGTGAGCAACAAAAACCAGCAAACTCTGAACAGCACAAACCAAAGAATTCCAGGAAGATTCTGGTAGATTTGATTCTTGATCCACAGATTGACTATAGTGGAAAATACAGACCTGGCAATATTATGTCTGAATGTGAATACTTTGGGTTTTGTGAAGATATATTCAGCATGCAACTAAAAAAAAAAAAAGTCCAGCAATTGAGAGTATAAAAAAAACTGAAGCAAATGCCTCTGTATTACTACAAGTTAGGAATAAATAGAGAACTTAGATTAATATAACAAGATTGCTTAAGACCTGGACAAGAGCTACCCATGAAGCAAAGAGGAAAAGGCCCAATTAAGATTTGCTGAATTTTGTCAGTACCCTGTTAAGCTAGTTTTGAGTATTCAGTATGGCTTAAACCAATGGGTCTGTCCCATTCCTGAAGACTCTTTGTACCCTAAGTGTATCCCCAGCCATAGCACAGATACTACAGTGGAAAAACTTCCAAGATATACTGTTTAACTGAAATAAGAAGAATAATATGAATCTCACACTGAAAAAAGAAATGTTCCATGGCTATTTTTTTCGCAGAACTTGCTCACTGCTCTACAATAAAAATATAAGCACATCTTAATATTCAAGCTACAACTATACCTTGAGGCATCCTATAGTGACTAGAATGGAAATACACCAAATTTGTATGTTGTAACTGGACTGCTGCCAGCTCAAGATGTCACAAATGGCATAAGTAGGACTAAAACTGTTTTGCAAATACATTTTGTAAAATGTCATTCTATAGCCCCAAAGAAAAAATACCCACCCAGTGAAGCTGGTAAGAAAACACGTAAAGAGGATGAAATCAGAGGAAGTTCAAATGTTTCTACAGAAATATAATCTTGTTGCATCAGCAACAAAGCAAGTCCTTGGGGTCCCAGCTGCCCACCTCATGGACCTATACCCAGAAAGATTCAGGAGTGGCCCACCTACACACAGATTTTTCCCCATAGACACCTCCACTGCCTAATACGGTGGCATGGCAAATTTTCCCTCTCCTGTGTATCCCTCAGCATCACTCCCAATGAACTCCATCCTCGTCCAAGCTATCGATGAAGCAGTGTCCTCTGTCTCCAGGCAAGGAAGCAGCCATACCTGCTGCCAGCCAAGGTAGCAGAGGCCACCAGGGTGTGGTCAGTAGCCCTGGAGGCACAGCCACAGGCCATCACTGCCAGCCCTCCATCAGGCCTTGAGGCACAAAGGGATGTGTGAAGTACTTGTAGCAATGCCATGGCTCCTGTTCTTAACACAACATTGCTAAAAACTTCAGCAAGAACCAAACCTGGGTCCTGCCTCCATCCCAAGGGACAAGACATCCTTATAAAGACAAGACATCCTTATAAAGACAAGACATCCTTATAAAGAGGGGATGTGCAGGTATGTATGAGGAAATGAAAACACTCTCTGTCCAATAACATCGCAGACAGAATTGATTCAAGACCAGAGGTGTTAAGTGACTGAGACTTTAGTCACACATCAAAAGATAATGGGCCAGAAGTGTTTTTCTTTTAAACTATCAGCTGGTTCAGGAGCCAAATAATTGAGCTGAAAATTTCAGATAACGATAGCAGCTTCCAGCCTTCAAGGATTTTCAAAATAATTTTAATCCACTGCCCATAAATTAAAAAAATAAAAAAAATAAAAGCACAGCCTTAGAAAATAAAGCACCTCAAAATTAAAAAAAAATACATTAACACAGGTTCTTTCAGCATATGGCTGAGACATACCTCAGTGCAGAACTTCATACACATAGGATGTGGGTAATACTAGCAGTGGGTAACAGTGCTTGAGGAAGGATATCTTCACTAAATTTTGTTGAATTCCATTAAAAATTAAAACTTCTCCACAAGTGACACATACACACTTTCTGCTTTTCTCCCCTCAGACACATATAGCTTCTTTAAAATAAACAAATAAATACACTGTAATGCACAAATAAATAAGTTAATGTTTTTACAACCAAGTAATAAAATGCACTGATTCCAATTTACCTAAAACCTTTGCTGATACAAGGACATCTTTTGTGATCAGTAATTCAACATTTAATATTGCTGTATAGAATTCAGTGAAGCACTGAGCAGGAATGAGAAAAACGTTCACAATAATTCTTTCTATAAATTATGTTTCATGAGAAATTGCATGCCCCAAAATTTCTCTCTTTTTATCTGACATATATTTGTTTAGAGACTCCTGCTTAAATACACTTTACTAGCTCTTTCATACGGGCTAAATTAGGTTTATGAAAATGGAAGAAGCTAAATACTTTTTCTTAATTTACTTAGAAATTCATATCCTTAATGGATTTGATTATTTTTAGTTCATAAGCAGAGTAAGATTTGTATCTTCAAAAACACTGATGTCCTATTCTCAGAAAATTATTTATTGTTAAAAAGAATTTCCAATCTAACACTGTTTCTCTCCTGCAAAGTGCTTTCAAACCACTTTGTTATGATAAAAAGAAAATAATACAAAAATAGGACTGACACACTTTTGTGACCTTTCTTTAAAAATATTACCTACACTGGAAGATCTATTTCAGCAAATGTGAATACTTGGGACCTTTATATTTGTCTCCTCCTGAGCACAACAATTAATTAAGGAAAACACAGCCGACACAGCCTTGCAAATCCTCTTTAGGTTGATAATTCACTCTGTTTTATGTGCCAGTGGCAGGAGTGCCCAGGAACATAAAGCAGCACAGTCAGTACACGTGCCAGCAGTCTTTGCCCTGACCTACCCTGCGCTGTGCAACCACTGACAAGCACACGTTTGCATTTAAAGGCAGAATTTAGCCCACAGAATGAACTGCAAAGGTGAAAATCTTTACAAAAATCCCTCACCAGGCATAATTTACAGTAGCAAGGAATGATCTTCAGTTCCAAACTAGTCAGGAGTTTTGCTTGCTAATTTTTGTCAGTAAAACCTGAAGCCAAACTGGCACTTCAGCCATTACACACACACATTGAAAAACACTGCACAACTACACTGGATTTAAAATAGCAACCAGGAAACCACTGACACACAAAATAAAAATTCCATTTTAATATTTGCAATTTTTCCTTTAGATTAGTTGTCTGTAGTTGCTAATCTTCAAAAATGTTAGCCAATTTAACCATGTCATTATATTGAATATATATACCTAATTATTTAAGTAATTAAATATCACCAAGCCTGGGTTCAATACTTCCATTTCCATTTGGAAGACTTCCTAAAGCTAGACATCATTCCCATTTGTGTTCTGTTTTAATGGGATGGGCACTAGAATTCAACTGAAAAGTAAACAAAATAAATGTCTACTAATTAAAATTAAATGGCTTGGAAGTGAGTTTGACGTGTGGATTGTCTACAGTACTATTTCTGTGTATGTTCCTGGGCTTAAATCTTTTTCTTATTTCATTCACAGGGTCAAAGGGGGAAAAAGCCTTCTTTCTTCAGTTCTTATCAGTTTCTGAAATTTGTACAGGACATTGGGGTGAACAATCTGTTTAAAAGTTCAAGGAAAGCTAATGCTGTAAATAATGGATATAAAAACACTATTAAAAAGTAGATATCTTTTCTAAGGTTTATTATTTTGTTGGTTTTTTTTTAATTTGGTACTATTAAACAACTCAATCCTTTAATTCCACTAGGTATTTAATTATTTAATCCTTAATATTGTTCAGAGAAAATGAAACAAAATATCTAGAAAAACTATTGACAACACTCTGTTATGACAATAGGATGGTTTGTAACTTTCCCTTTTTCCTTGATTGCAACTCAGAATCACAGACTGGACTAATATCACAGGAAACTCCAGTTCATTATCTGTTTGCATCAGGCATAAAATCAGCTTTATTATAGTATATAAAGCAAACAACCTCAGCATTCTCAGTGCTTGAATAGGACTGTCTTTGTGAGAACTACAGGGCTTTACACAAATTATTTATTTGGCCTGACAGCAGTTCAGAATTGTTGCATAAAATTAACTTTCAAACTCATGTGATGCCCATGTAATTGAGGTAGTGAACCCTCAGTTTCTTGAAGAAACATTACTGAAGATAATAGGTGTAACATTTAAATTAGCTATTGCTCTTGCTGGAAGTTCAAGACTGTCAGTAGGTCCAATACAATATTCCAAACCACACTGTTAACTTCCACACAGCAAGCTGAGAAACCACTTACACTATGTTTAAAAAAATGAAGACCACCACCAAAATGGACTCATGCCTCTGGGGAAACCACCCTCCTCAGTACAAGCATAACAAAATTGTAAGAATGCACGTGTATTTCAGAGCAACTGCTTTTAAGCACTGTGCATGTGCAGTTCCAGATTTCAAGCATAATTCAGGAAATAAAAGGTGACTCATGTATAACCCATGTACCTGCCACACATCCTCCACCACGCTGCTTCCACTGACTGCATTGGAACATCTCAGTAGGTTTCACTCACCCTGGTGCACACTGGAGTAGTTTTACAAAAAGAGCTAACCATTTCTCCACACTAGAACTGCTAGACACAAACTTCTGTTTCTCTCCCTGAGCTTTTGAAGTGGTTTGCACCTGAAAACTGATCTATTTCCTGCATGATGTTTTGCATTGAAGACTTGCTTCAAGGTGAGGTTGCTAACTGGTTAAACAAATAGAAGTTGTACATGCCTTAATCTAAAATTTAAAAAATTGTGCAAGCTCTGTGTATTATTCATGGTATGGTTTTGCCTAAAGCTGATGCAAATCATAACCTTATTCCCACAGTAATATGGATCAGCTGTAACATAACTTCTAACTTCCCTCCAAATCCACTCTGCTAGGAGTTGGACAAGCATTGCTCCATCCAATTAGTTACATGATTACTTAACTGGCATCAGTGCCTTTTAAGGTACCTAAATTTATGTGCCTTCATATTCAAAGACATTGGCTCAGTTAATTTTTTGTAGTTAATGAACATGTAATCTGTCATACAGATTATTTATAACTGATGAAAAAAACATTTTAAGTACACTAAAATTTAGATGCAATGAAAGTTACATGTATTTGAATATCCCTCTCCTACATCTCTGGTTTCAGCAGTAGGGAGAGCACTATGTACACCTACATTCATTTCTGATTACCCAGTGGGGTTAAGGAGAAATCTGCTGCAAAATAAGAAAACCACTTTCATAAATCAGGTCTACCACATTGGACCTTACACATAATATCTCTGAGTAGTTAATGAATAATGAAGTAAGCATAAAAATCGTTTTCCTTCACATACTTGTTCAGGAAAAGAAAACTGACACAGTGAGTTGGCATTCTTCACCCCACAATCTTAAATCACTCTAAACAATTCTTTAAAGCTAACTGTGAAATGTTCATTTAAAAGTATTAAAATTATTGAACTCTGTAATTTTCTAACAGACATTCCTTATATTGCTATCTTTCAGCACTAACATATAAGCTGATTGCCTCATGCTGAAAGCCTGTTATCTTGTCTAATTTTAACTATTCTAGTTTAGTAAACTAATCTAGTCTAATTCAACTTAAGCTAGTCAAATACCTTATACAAATCAACAGAAACATTTACTTATTTTTCCCCTAAATGGAGTTTCATTTTCCCAAATACCTCAAATTTTTTCTCCAAAATAGCAAACTACACTGGAAGTCAATAAGCAGCTCACCTTGTACTGTGAACTTGCACCTTATACAACGTTCCCTAATACTTTGTTAAACCCCTGAGTTTTTCACATTAAAATTTTCACCTTAGAGATGCCAGTCACTTTTGATTGTCAAAAAGTGTAATTTTTTTTAAGAATTGAAAAATCATACCTCTCAAGGTCAGAGTATATATGATTTGTTGTATAAAAGTATAGCAATTTTGGAGCAATTGAAGTGCTCAGTAGAGTTGAAACTCACCTTTCCAACTTGCAGATGACATTAGAGATAATTCTGACACAAGGAAAATATAAATCTAGTTGATACCATCCAGAAGACTGTGACCCTGCCAGCACACAACAGGGCAGTAGCAATCAGTCAGACTTCTCCATGCCAAACTCAAAGAAAAGACACATTAAAATATCATTTATTAATTGCAAATGGGATTCCACTGCTAATGTCCAGAGATTTATTACCTTCCTGGAAGCACACCTAATACACAACCAGCCTCACAGCCCATGCATCCTTGGCCTGTCAAGGAGTGCTTTTAAAAACCTCTTACTTGTTCAGTTAATTTTGAAGTATGACAAAGCTCACACTCTCATAACACACATCTACTTTGTTTCCTAAAATCATATTCTTACTACAAATAATCATTATTCATCCTAACCCCTAAGCAGACAAAAGTATAAAAAATGAAGATATTATTTCATTATTGTTATAATGTGACTACATTATCCCAATACCATATCCTCTAGCCTGCCAAATGCCATTCTGCTCCACTGGTATCTTTCCAAAAAAATGATGCAAAGATCTTTTCCATGGTCTCCTGCTTCAGCATATTGCTTTGTGTAGTCAAAGTCCCTGGTTCTCATGGGGGACTTCAACCACTCTAACAGCTGTTATAGGGACAACACAGAAAAGCACAAACAATCCAAGAGGTGGTTGGAAAGCACTGATGACAACTTTCTGCTACAGGTGATGGAAGGGCCAGCCAGAAAAGCTGTGCTGCTTCACCTTATGCTGTATAATAAGGAAGGTCTGGTTGCAGAGATGAAGGCTCTTGGTTACAGTGAAGGCAGCCTTGGTTACAGTGACCATAAGATCATGGAATTCTGTATTGCTTGAGGAGGAAAGCCCTGGACTTCAGGAGAGTTAACTTCAGTCTCTTCTGGGACCTTCTTTGAAGAATTTCATGTGAACACACTCTGCAGGGAAGAAGGATCCTAGAGAGGCAATATTCAAGGATCACTTCATCCAGGATCAAGACCAGTGCATGATGAGCAAGAAATTCCTGGCAAAACTCAAACATAGGCAGGAGATATACAGGAGGTAAAAGCAGGGACAGGCCACCTGGGCTGAATATAGTGATGTTGTCAGAGTCTGTAAAAAATGCAACAAGGAAGGACAAGGCCCATTTGGAACTAATCTGTCCAAGACATTCAGGATAACAAGAAGGGTTTTTTTTAAATTCATCAAGACCAAAAAGGAAAGTGTGGGCCTGTTTCTGTGTGGAACAGGAGCCATTTCAACAGAGGCTGCAGAGAAAGTAGAGATACTGAATGTCACCTTTGCTTCAGTCTTCACTGACAAGACCAGCCCTCAGAAATCCCTGACCCAGGAACAAGGTCTGAAGGGAGAAAGACTTTGCCTTGGTTGAGGAAGATTGGATTAGAGATTGCTTAGGCAAATCTGATATCCACAAGTCCATGGGCTCTGATGCAAGTGATGGGAGTCCCATAAATGCTGAGGCAGCTGGCAGACAGCATAACTGGGATACTCACAATCATCTTGGTGATCAGGAGAGGTGCCTGAGGACTGGAAGAAAACAAGCATCACCTTGGTCTTTGAAATCGGCAAGACGGAGCATCCAGGGGACTACCAGCCAGTCAGCCTCACCTCAGTCCCTGGAAAGGTGATGGAATGGCTCATCCTGGATACCATCTCTGGGCATGTGAAAGTCAAGAAGGTGGTAAAGAGTAGTGAGCACAGATTCACCACAAGGAAATCACACTTAACCAAAATGATTACCTTTTATGATGGGACAGTTGGTTGGATAGATGAGGGGAGAGTGGTGGATGTTGTCTACCTGAACTTCAGCAAGGCTGTAGGTACATGATATCCTAAAAGGCAAACTCAGGAATACCATCTTGATGAGTGGATGGGGAGGTGGATTGAGAACCAGCTGAATGGCAGATCCCAGAAGGTCACAGTCAGTGGCAGAGTCTGTTTAGAGGCCTGTCACAAGTGGTGTCCCCAAGGTTCAATGCTGAGTCCAATGATTTGGACAACAAGACAGATGCCTCCTCAGCTGGTCACTGATGACACAAAGCTGGGAGCAGTGGCCAATACCCCAGAGNCCCCAGAGTGCAGCCTTGATAGGATGGAGAGAGAGGCAGAGAAGAACTCTCTGAAATTGACAAGAGCAAATGCAGGGTTCTGAACTGGGGAGGAATAACCCCCGGCACCAGCACAGGCTGGGGGCTGATCTGCTGGAAAGCAGCTCTGTGGAGAAGGACCTGGGACCCTTGGGACAAGCTGTCCATGAGCCAGTAGTGTGTCCTAGTGGCCAAGAAGGCCAGTGGTGTCCTGGGGTGCATCAGGAAGAGCATTGCCAGCAGCAAAAGGAAGCTGATCCTCCCACTCTGCTCAGCCCTGGTGATGCACATCTGGAGTACTATGTCCAGTTCTGGGATCTCAGGACAAGAGACATGGGCCTCCTGGAGCAAGTCCAGTGGAGGGCCTCGAACATGATTATCTACAGATAACCTTCTCCCACCTGCCCCAGGTGTAGCTCAGCCTACGAGGTGCCTATCAGGACCCTCTCACTTTGAGCCTCCTTGTCTCCTCCCTCATGAGTGAGAGAGGATAACAATCACCTATCCAGCTCTGCTCCCACAGTACATTTCTTAAACTTCCAAAACAAGGAACTGTGTTTCCTTCCAGGTAAGACCTTTTGCAGAAAAAAAATGAATGCAAAATACATTCATTATAATATTCCAATCCCCTCTTTTCTTGGCAAAGATGGCAATATGCAGAGACCGCCACACCACACTGCCCTCTGTCATTTCTTCATCTACTGGTGCCCATCTAGGCAACAGCCTCCATTAAAGAGTTGGGCTCAGAAAAAACTCAGTTGTCTTTAATGATGCAATAATTATTGCCTGCCTTTGTGATCACTGTCCAATCGAACACACTAACGTGAACTGGCAAAAGGGCTTCAGACTGCTGTATTTTCACTCCCATTTGTCATGAATCAAGAGCACATACAGATTCAAGTACAACTCCTCATCTAAATGGCAGCAAGCTGTTTTATTTATATATACAATATACTATTCCACTGCGTCTGTGTCCTTAGACATGACGAGGAAGTGCACCTTACTTTGTGTTTGCATAGCAAAATGGGGTCCTTATCCACACCTTGGGCTCTGTGGCACTACTGTGATAAAGTGATAATGCAGTAAACACTGCTGTCACTGCCCATGGAAATGCACTCCACTTGTTCCATTCTGTTTCAAGCTGTCATTTGCATGTTGGCCCTCAGCTGCTTGCATTCATTAGACAACTGAACCATCTAAGTGTTCATTGCCTGGTGCTGCTTTTTTAAAGTACAAAAATGAAGTAACAGATATTCTTAATGAAAGTTGCTCAAACTTTCACAACGTACATTTTTAATTTAAAAATGGCAAATCCTGCAAAAATAAAATGATAATATGGTAGATAAAAATTAATTACTAGTATGGAGGAAAATTATTATCGGCCCCTTAGAAGAAAAGGGTATGCTGATAATCTGTGACAATTCTGGCACTGAGGAAAACCATGGGCTCTGAAAGAACATGATTCTGCATTCACCAAATTATAAGCCCCTGAGAGGCATATGGTGTGATTTCTGGAAATTCTGAATGTTTCCTGTGCTGTGCTCTCTATTTGCATTCCCGAATGGCTGTTTTGTAAACAATATTGAAAATAGAGCGCTTCAGATATCTGGTGCGCCTGAGGTCTGGCAGTAACACAAGGTCATAGCTTGTGAGAATGGCAAAGATATGGGAAAGCCTAATGCTTAACATTCCTCGGGGACACAATATCTACCCCGCACAGCAGAAATGCAAATTTGTCAATTAAACCCCACCAGCCCAGAGCAGTGACAGTGTAGAAACAGCCTGCGTGTCTACTCCTCTCCTGAGCACTCTGGAGGGGCACAGTGACCTTGCAAACCTGGGGTGAGCATTACAGCTGTGCTGTGGTCAATGCAAGCTCCATCTCCTCTCTCTGCAAAACAGGAGAGGCTCGGAAGGCAGACCATGAATGTGAATGGTAACTCATTTTTCCACACTACTCGTTGCAAAGCACATGCTCATTCATGGGCTCTGCAGAAGACAAGTTCCAGTGCAGTGCAAGACACTCTATCCCACACGGTCACCTGAGGAACTAAATGTTTCTTTTGAAATACAAATCTCAGAGAACATATTCCCACTTGAATGTATACACATATAGAGAGGGGAGAGAATTCCATCTCAGACTTTCCAATTTTATAGTCGTTCTTGCAGAACTCAGAAAGTGCTCCAAATTAAACAGCCATTACAGCCTCTCTCCCAATAGCAGCTTTTATCTCTAAAATCTCCTTTTATCCTTAAAATCCACACCTCTCAGCATGCTCCATAGGAATATTATAAATAGGCATTAGGGGATGAGCAGTCCCACTTAAACCACAACATTCTTGGGAATTATCCCTTATTTCTCTGAGGGACCGGACCACATCAGCCAGCCCACTTCCCAGGCACAGGCAATGAACCTGGGTTAATGCAGCCCCACTTCAGGCATTCTGCAATCTCATATTGTAAGCCCATAAAACTGAACTCCAATACTGCCCAATCTGGCTAAACAATCCTATTGCTCATGTCTAATTTTTCACCAGCCACCACTGCTGTGTCCTAAATGCTAAATGCTTCATCAAATCTCCAGGCCAAGACCAAGACAGATGGAAAGCAACAGGCGATTTGTACCTCCATACACTCTCATACTCTTTCAGGGATAAAAGGCGCACATACAACTTTACCATTATATCTTGCAACATTTTATTAATTGCCTCACTGTCAGAGAACTCTTCCAGAATTTGCTTAATCAAATTCTCACACCAGCTGAGCAATGGGATGTGCCTAGTGCACAAAAATCAGAGTTGTAAACATTTTTCATTCACTTAACAGGACGCATGTTCCATGCCAAATCTGTAGCTTCAGCCCACACCCTTTTAGTAGCGTTCGACACTTGTGGTCTCCCTATATAATGAACAAAATTTGACTACCAGCATATGCTCTTTTACATTTGGCCCACTAATAAGGTGAAGGATGTCATCAATATTACAGCAGCTCTGGCACCAGTTAAAGCAAATCTGAAGGAGCAATCATTACAGTTTTACAGACACACTTTCCTCCAGAGTGTCTAAAATCCTCCCCACATGCCCTCAAGTGCTGGAGTTCATTTTGATCTCTGATGTAGCTGAAAGATGTGCAAAAGCAGGCACAACATTAACCACAGACTAAGTGCTCGAGACAGAATTGTGTTTTGTCTCTTCCAGTGAGTGTCTAAAATATCTAGCATTCATGAATTGTGTCAGAATGACGTTTACTTTGAACAGAAATATACAATTATTTTGTTCATAAAGCAGAAACCTCTCTCTCAACAAGACAACTCCACTCATGGTATTTCTGCAAAGAAATACTGCTAAGGAATCCCACTGAACCTTTGGGAGGACAGTACTTCCCCTTTTATTTCCCTCCTTTCTTAAGCATACATTTAGCTGATCTATTTCAGGAGTGCATGGGCAAAGCTTCACAGTTCAAAATGAGAAAAACAATATCCTGTAGAAGCAGATTCAACTTTAATTACAAAGCAGTATCAAATTTGTAGGGACACAATAGGAAAACAGAATTTGTTAAACTGGTTTCCCCATGGATTCATAATCTTTCAGCATCGCTCAGTCTGCAGGATAAAACACTCAGAATCCTCCTCCAGCAACCGTTTTGGTTACTGCGTAAGTAGGAAATCCTCTGGAGACAGAGAAAGCAGAGGGAGGTTAGAAAATGCAATTTCTTCTGCATCTCTCAGAGAAGTGCAAACATTATGTAGGGCACAAACCAGCTCTGCAGGTTCACCACAATCAAAGCTCTTCTTGTCTTCTTTGAGCCCTGGAAAGTCAGTGAATCGGGAATTTCAAGAAGAATTTACCTGTCACTGTGTCTACCTGCTCGTTCTTTAAAAAACAGAAACTAGGAAAGCAGTTAAGAAACCACTTTGATGCAGTGAACAGAAGAAAGAAGTTCTTTTCTCAACATATTACCTTTGTGACCAGGTGTGAAAACATAGAGTTTTACTTCTAGGGAAAGAGGTTAATAAAAATTACACTAGTAATACTGAGAAAGGCAGCAAGGGAACCACAGAGCTGTCTCTGAGGCAGGAGAGGAGTGAGGACATCACCAGTAAAACCAGTGGCCTGCTTGGGAATCAAGAACAATACATTACTTCTTGCATCATGCCTGTCAACATCTGGTAGAATTTTAATCCTTCTTGGAATACCACAAAAGTGCAGCTTGGCTAAGCAGAAGAAAGGCGTCAAAATCACTATTAGAAATCAATGCCTTCAAAATTACCAAAAGTTCTTCCTGAGAAGGGTGAGGAGAAGAAAGAAGGTGAAAGCAACTAAATCTACATCTGCACCTTCCCTGCAATTTTCCAAACAATAAAAGATAAAGCTTTCCAAAGTAGATTAATGGAAAGACATCAAATGCAATCTAAGTTCTTCCAACCTCAGAATGCAGACTACTTATGGAAAATCTAAAAAGAAAATACAACTTTCTTACAGATTTTGGATTACGATGGTAGTTCTCACCACAAAAAAACCCAAGAGCATTCACAGAGTAAAAAGGAGTGGTGAAAAAGCAGACATTGGAGCAATGAACGAAAAACTGTTCCATTTGTGTCTATTTTTTCAGGACAGAGATATCCACTGAACTTCTTACGACCTCATGACAGAAAACTGTGTACCATTTCCTGTACAGAGTTTAAACATCCTGCTTAGACATTGTGTGTAAATAAATTCTAGTGCAAACACACGCACACACACACACAAAAGAAACATTAAAAGATGTGAATATTCATACTAAATAATATATTAGCAATGCTAAGTTTTAACAGGAAGAAGGTGAGGTGTAGTTTTCAAAGATTATTTCTTTCCTCATGCTATGTGAAAGCATCTGCAGGACCTACAAACATTTCCACTATTTCTGAACCACCCCAGTATCATTCAGGATTCCACATGACAGTCCAAATAAAAAGAACAGGCAAAAATCTGTACTATAAATACTGTAAATTTTTAACTGTAAGTTATTTAAATCTCAATTTAAAAATGCATAAATACCATTAAAACTTTGGAAAAGATATTTTAAAA
Organism: Notiomystis cincta; assembly: GCA_013398075.1. NCBI lineage: Eukaryota > Metazoa > Chordata > Aves > Passeriformes > Notiomystidae > Notiomystis > Notiomystis cincta. Next base: position 9,745 of record VZRX01018046.1, on the reverse strand, counting down.
ATGTAATTTGGGTTGAGAGGGACCAGCCAAGCAGACCATGAAAATAAAGATTTTTGTTATTTTAAAATCACTTAAAATGTATTAAACTTGTAAGAATAACCTAGTTAATAGGCAAGAAGGTGTAGAAATTGAAGTTTTTAAGGTACAACATAGTTATTGCAAAACCTACTTCATGCAAAAGAATTGCAAAAAATCCCCATAAAGACAATTAGGATATTATGAAAACCTTACAACTGCACAGATCAAACAAGCCAATGAAACAAAACCAAAACTAAAACTATAAACAAAAACAAAACAAACAAACAAAAAGCAGAAAAACAACCTCCCTCCTAAATATAGAATGGAACTTCTAGCTGTCACTGTCCAAAGACTAACTCCAGATCATCATCATCAAAATCATGATTCAAAAATGTACCTTGGGGTGAAAAAAGTCAATGGGGCACCAGTAAGCAATGATTTACAGAATCCATAAGAATTCAATTCTTTGAATAGTCCTTGTGAAATAATTACAGGAATTAGCAAACTGGGGGGTTGTTTATTAATCAATCTAGGTTTCTGTTTCTGAGATGGTATACTGCCCCACTTCCAAAAAGCAGAAATCATAGCCTGGAAGTGCCACAAAGAGATTCTGTGCAAAGAACTGAAAACTGTTTGGTGGACTGAAGAAAAAGGTAATGAAAAAGAGGTACAAATGGCAAGTCAGATCCTGGCCTCAGAAGGGAGTCTGTGTTCAGGCACAGATTTGAATTCGATGTCTTTACCCATTACAGAGAATGCAGTAAGCTAGGAGTTGCCAAAAGGCAGGAGTAGCAATCAAAACCACTGTGGCTACAAAGAACTGCAATTCCTACTTCCCTTTCCTCCCCAATCCAACCCAGCCTCCTGTAGTTCTTTCTACAGTCATAAGATGAATGAGCCTCTAACAGAGTCTGGAGAGAGCAAGTTATTTACACAAACCTAGCTGAAATAGAACTCATCCCTTGACACCTGAAAGCAAATGTGAAATACAAAACAAGGAGGGGAACATATTAGATTAGTAAAAATTACATCAGTGGTTGTGATTGTAGATTTAAAAATTATGTGTTCTTTCACTGGAAAGAATTTCTGCATAACAGAATGAAACAAAAATACAGGTGCAAATGCTGGTGAGATGCAACCAATACTGCTATCTTTGCATTTTACCACTTAATGACTGAAATCTCTACACAATTGAAGTCTTGTTCTCTTCCCCATGAGCACAAAGGAAACAGAGGGGTCTCTCCTTTTATTCAAATAAAATTGATTTCTGCCTCTGTCTTCTCCATGGACACTGGCCTTTGGCAGTGTGATTTTCCACATGTCCACATATACCAGCATCCCACTACTGGAATTTCTCTTCTACAGCAGCATTTTTCCACACTTAAGTTAAAACTCAGGCCAACTGCATGAACTATTTGTGAGGTCTCATCATCGCAATATGAATTAAGCATTCCCCTATTGTGTTTTCACTGAAATTACACCATAAATTCTTCTGGGCAAGACACAAACCAGCCTCTGATTCTCAAGAAGGTAAGAGGATGAAAATTGCTACTTCTTTGGTGTGTATAATGAACACACAAACCCAACCGGAACTGAACTGAACACACTGCCCTGAAACTGTGTGGATTGGTCATTTTCCATTTAGATGAGCCACCCTTCTTGTTTTAATGCCCATGAGCCAGAAGCATGGTTTGGGGACTGACAACTCGTGCTCAACTCTTCTCTCCTCTGGTGGCTGTTAAGTACCAACTGCCAGACCGTATGAGAAAACTAATCCGGAAATCCTGGCAGTGTGAGTGGATTCTCCAGTCACAACAGAAAGCCTCCCTGGATCTGCACCTAGCAACTGGCAGGGGCACTGCGAGCTGCTGGAGTGACTTTATCTGAATGGCTGGGTCTGCACACTGAATCACTCCCGGCACCGTCTGTAAAAGCCTCTGCTGCTCCCTTCCCTCTCCGAGGACGGAGCTGAAGAAAACTCACACAGCAGGAGCAAGCAGGGTCAGTGCCTGTGGTGCACTCCAGCGACTGGCACACCGAGTGCCTCAGGATGAATCCTTCCAGTCACTAAAGTTCAGGCTGGCAGAGCACAGCTTCACTGAGAGTTTAACTCACACCCCAGCTAACTGTCCCGGCTAACACCAGAGCAACCATCACCCCCTGGGCGTGCAGCATTTATCTTTGTTTCTCAGTCTTGAATTAATAGGGTGAATGCAAGAGATCAGCTGCCTTTTGTTCTGAAAAGACTAAACAAAAAGGATTACAAGTGTGTTCTGTAGCATCTCTGTGGCACACATAGCACAGTAATAGAAAATCTCATCTGCATTTTTGCAAGTACTCTTCAAATAAATCTCATTTATCACTCCTCATTAGGGCTTGGAGTTTGTGTCCATAAAAATGAAAACAGAACACCATTAACTGAAGTTGTGCACAGTACTTTTGTATTAGACTCTGTTGCTAAGAACATTCAAGTGAAACCTCCCCCCCCCAAAAAAAAAAAAAATCAAGACTGTCATCACAGAACAGATTACAGGTACAAATCCAAGATTACAGCAGCTACATATTCTAAATGCAGATGTTTTGTAAGCACCTACTAAAACCACTGTGACTCCTGGTTTAGCTACCAACAACTGTTTAAGAATCCTCCTCACAATTCTTCAGATTTTCCACTTAAAACGACAGTGCCATAAACACAGCTACCATTTCACATGCTTTAGTATCACACTATAAAATACATCTTTAGTCATTCAAAAAATCTCTTTTTTTTCTTTTTGAAAATGGAGACTGCATCTCTACTAAGACTACTAAAACCCTCCAAGTATTTTTGAGTATTTTGAAATCCACCACCCATGATAGCAAACTGCTAGGACACTGCATGACAACAGTACTGTTTCTCCTAATTAGCATTCTTGCTGACTAGTTCCCAGGTATTGACTGGTAGATAGGACAGCCAGGAACCATTCCCAAGAGAGAGCTCACACACAGACCCTCTGTTTTGGAGACAAAAGTGTTTGACTAGTCTCTGCACCTGGAAACAAAAGAAATACACACTGTTGCAGTCTGAACTTCATGCATCAATATCCTCGCAAATTCACCTTATTTATATTTAATAAATCATTACGTCCTACTGTAAATTCTTCTAACACTGAATGGGTTTGGAAGATGAGGATATGGTGTGTTTGTTTTCTTTTTGTAATCCCATTTCTTTTTAGCTTTCTGTTATATGAAAAACTGTGAAAAGTGGGCATACAGACTGATGGCATGAAGAAGGTTTTACATGGTGTTGTCAGAAGTTCCAAAGTTATCTTTGCAACATTGCCCTTTTATAGCAAGTTTCCATATTATAACATCAGCCAAAAAAATGGTCAGATGGAAATCATCTTGGTTTGTGTTTTTTAAGTACAATTCTAATCCAAAGAAAATTGCTGTTGGGAAAATATCACTGTGAGGTAATATATTCGAAAAGGGCAAAACACTTCTTCAATACAAATTCTTTAGTTCTTCCTGGGGTTCAAGTAAACAAGGGAAAAATAACAGTATTTTTAATGGAGACGTTGACTCATTTGACCTATTTTCCAAAGGAAGCATTTAAAGAGCAATGATTTTACAGCCACTTAATACTATGTATCTTACTGCAATCATTTCGAACCGCCGGATTTCCAAATATTGCAGGAGATTATTTCCATTTGTGAACACTTCTGAGGAAAAAGAACTTCAGGTATACCACCCTTTACCTTCTCACTTCTGACCGTGAACAACCTTCAGGAATTTTATATGTTGACTTAGCCATATATGCACACTTTTAGGAATTGCATGCCTGTAGCTGGAAAAGATAACATAAATTGACAGTGGAGGAGTGAAGAAAGAAAAGTTTTTATTACTGTTTTTATTATTATTATTACTGTTGTTGTTACCATTATCATAATCACTATTATTATTATTATTTCATGCCAGAAAGAAGAAGATTTAATATTAATTTATTTACTGCTGAATTATTAAAACTATGTTTTCACTATCAGACAAGGAATTAAAACAGTGAGAAGAAGGAACAAAAATGTGATTTATAAGGTCTAGAATGGGTCTCCAAGAAAGCAAGGCTAAGGAGAAAAATGAAGCAGTATTTAAGCAACCAAAAATGAAGGAACAGACAAGAAGCCTCAGCTGAGGGAAGAACTATAAGGAGATATATTCCATATGCAGCAGGGAAAGGCACAGCCAAAGTTGTATGCTGACAGCTTGACTTTAACAGGAGAAGGAGAGAAGGATTATCTGGACGTTATGAGCATTGCCAACAGGTTGTCATTATCCACACAAGGGAATGGAGAGGAAGAGCAAAAAGAGAGACAGAACAAGACAAAGAGAACTATTTCAGTATGTTTGATTTAATAAGCCAAAATACGCAGAAGAACAACAACCTGTGCTACAGAAAACAAGCATTTTATTACAGAGATAATTACTCTCAAGTCTTCCAACCCACCTGCTTTTTTTGGAGGAGGAAAAGAAAAATCAGCTGCCATTTTCCCCATTCTATAACTTAAGTGTTTAAATCTTGAGTTTTTAACATTCTATCTGTCACAGGAGATCAGCCAGAACCATTCACACTCCCTATTTCACCTTCCCATAGGAAAGGTGTTAATCTCTACTTTTCTTAAAGCTAAGTTCAGGAGCATTGATACACACTATTAAATAATTTCTGACCTCTACAGGAAATTCAATCTAGGAAAATACAAACAAAATGTGAAAATACATGACTTCCTTACAAATTAATTATTTTGGCCAGTTAATTCTGCTACAGCAGAATCATTTCTTCTTGGCTGCCTTGTCTATTCAATCTGTACCAGTGCACTGAAGATGCTTATATAGACGAGGGTGTCTCAAGGTACAAGAAAACTATGGTGAGGTGCCAAAAGCCCTTTCAAGATGAAAAAGTGCATGAAGCTCCTGTAAAGCGTTCTGTATCTCACAGGAGCCACTTTTCTACCACACAGGATCAAAATGACGATTTGCAGTTTGGAGATATAAGCTCTGCTGCATTGTGCTATTGATTTTCCAGTTGCCTTTTATTATTATTTCAGCTCCACCCCCACTGTTCAGCTCGTATCCAAACATGCCTGACCATAAAGAATGCAAAAATTCTTATGCAAAGCTGAAAGAAAAATGAAAGGAGGATAAAAGTGAAAAGATTATACTTACATTTTAGACAGGCAACTCTCCTTTCAGCTTGTTCCTTTTATATAGATGACTGTGTAAGTATACCTGTATTTTTAATAACTTCTTCCCTCTAGGCTTTAGCACCAGACCCACCAATATATTAAGTTACTTGTCACCTATATTGTTTCTTTTTACTGAAATACATGTTCATCTTCAACCATGGATTGGGGAAACCTTTTAAGTACACATACCTTTATTTACCAGCAATCAAAATACAAATTACAATGTCAATCTCAACACAAAGCAAGCAGGCGGTTAAAAACAAAAGGTAAGATTATGGTCTTTAGGACAGAGAATTTTCAGATTTTGTTCATTAATCAGACAATATGAGAGTGTGGGAAAAACTAATTCATCATTAATAAGCTTTAGCCAACAGTAAAGCAGTTCAGATGCAGTTTAGTATATATTGGATAAAATCCTGTATAAAACAGCTTTGTGAGTATTTTCATTTAAAAATAGCAAGAAAGAACAGAGTTCATGAAGTGGTAGCAATATGGCAGTATTACACATAGGTATATGCCTTTTCTTTACCAGAGACAAAGAAACTAATGCTAAGTAAATACCAAGTTTCAGAAACACATCTCAAAATCCATCAAGAGAATTAATTTCTTCATTTTTAATGAGCACTCCCACCACCCTAGTAATCTGCTAGCAGCACTCTCTATTCCTGTTTCCTTTTTAGCCCTGGAAGGAGCTAAGAGCACATCCTTAAGAACTATTA
>VZRX01018045.1:78372-127752 GCA_013398075.1 Notiomystis cincta | reverse complement strand
TATAAACAGACTCTGCTCTTGCAGGGTAGGTGAAGGGAGCTGGTTCTTTTTCTTTATAGGTGAAAAGAATAGTGTTTTCTTACACGTGTAGGAACTGTCAGGCCATAGTAGTTATTTTATTTATTCATCTGGGCTTGTAGGTTCCTATCTATTGAGTTTAAAGGTCCTTTGGGTGTGGCTGGAGAAAGCAGTGGAGAGGAGGGATCTGCACTAACATTTTGCTACCCAGTTTTGATTTTACCAGATGAGAGAATGCATGCAGTTTAAGACAGATGGCACTTCTTGACATATGAGCAATAAAACTAACATTGAAGGGCTTTTGGGGGCTCTGTGTGTGGTCTGTTGGTGTTTGTGATGTACAGTAGGTTAAGCTTGTTGCTGTTTGAAGGCTGTATCTCCAGCTCTTATAAACTGATGGAAATCTGGGGCTCTGTTAAATTTTTGCCTGCTTAGTAATTTCTGAAATTTTCTAACTGAAGAACTTTTTCTTCTTCTTTGTTGTTACGAAATTTGATTTTTGACAGATTTTGGATTTTTTCTTCTTTTCTCACAGAATAGTTCAGTTCCTCTGTCAGTTCTGCAAATAGTGTAGGAAGAGCCAATGTTAAATAATACTCCTACTTACAGTATAAATAATCTTAGTGTAAAAATTCTACCTGAGAAACCCTTACCGTTAAAAGATTAAAATCATACTGATATCAAAGTTTAGGTGTTCCCTAATTAATGCTGTGAATATTCCTAGGATGAGCAGAGTTGTCTTTACTCTGCATAGCTGCAAACTTCAAACTGAAATGTATTTCTTTTGCAATCCTATATTACCAGATGTTGCAATTTTTGGTTTCCCAAGTTGTTTAAAACTATGTCTAACAGAAAATGAGATGGACTGTTCCAAATAGGGTGAAAAGAAAGAACTGAAAAAAACCCATAAATGCTAAGATGTGCATAAAGTGTTGCTTTTACCAAATTCTGTAAAATTTTTTTCATGTGTAATGCTTGCTTGATAAATCTTCGCTTAATGAGGATGCTTGTGAGACTGGAAAAATGTATTTCTAAACTTCTTTAAGATTTTTTTCTTATTTCTATTGGAACAAGGAATTTACAAACTATTTTTTTTAAAAATCATAATCCTAAAACGTTGGTAAATCATGCTATCTGTTTTGAGTTAAAAATACTCTAATTTAGCTCAACCCACATTAGCATCAATATAAGATAAGATAGTGGTTGAATATGTTAGTTTTCCCCAGTTTATATGTTCTGTTCAGGGATATTTTTATTGTTATAGTAATTGAAATTGTGTGAGGGATAGATGGAAAAAATCTTATGTGGCTTTAGATAATAAGGATATGCAAAAAACATTAATTCCTGTATTTTTTTGCACAGCATTTGATTAAGATTTTTTTCCTGGAGTTCATGGTTTCTTTACATTTTAAATGTAAGTCTGGATTTCCAGGTATAAAGTAAATTGACTATGAGAAAATTATTCTTTTCAATTTGTTACTTATATGCTATCAACTTTAATTCCATGCAAATATAATACTAATTTTTGCAAATTATAGTTCTTACAAAATAGTGGATTTCATAAACACTAATCCTGAATTAAATCCCAAGAAGATGTTGAGTTATTTTTAATGAAAAATATCCTTAAATCTTTCTCAAAAGCAAACAAGCAGCCTTTTTTGTTGCAGGATTAAATATATCTTCCAAAGGTCTTCTTATGTTCCTGTGCTGCTGTTTGAATTGCATCATCTGTAGAAGCATAATTACCAGTTCTGGAAAATGATTTTCATGGGAATGTGCAGCCAAGGCTGGAGTGGCAAATGGGAGAAGCCAAGGACTGACAAGAACCCTTGACACGAGTCAGTGTCTGCCTTATTACTGAATTATCACAACAAAAATGCTTGCTGGTGCAAGTCATGAGTAGAAGAAAGATGAGTGCCTGGATGTCCTTTTAAAAATGATTGTGAGCCTGTTTATAGGGTTATAATAATATAAGCAAATAATTGCTAACACCTTAATTAAACCTGACTGTAAGATTTTGAGTAAGATTTAAACCTGTTTTTAATAATAATATCACTGGAGGGAAAGAGGAAACTGAGACAAAGCTTTTTCCTAAAATTAATAAAAAGATACACCTATTAATTAATTTCACCAGCTCGTTCTGGTCCTGAAAATGAAAGCTGAATACTTTTAGGAGATAGTCTAACAAAAGAGCTGAATCACTGCTTTGAGGACACAGCCTACCTCAGCCATACCAAATGTCACAGTTACTCATGTGAGTCTTTTCCATGTAGGAACATGGACATACACATCCTGTTCCTGGGTTAGAAAAAAGAGAAATGGGAAAAATGATACTGAAATTGAAGATGCCATGGTTTAACCCCAGCTACTAAGTACCACTTTACCCCTGGTGGGATGGGGGAGATAATTGGAGGGGTAAAAGTGAGAAAGCTTGTGGGCTGATGTAAAGACAGTTCAATGGGTAAAGCAAAAGGGACCTGTGCAAGCAAAGCAAGGAATTCACTCTAGACTTCCCAAGGATAGGCAGGTGTTCAGGCAGCCCCAGGAAAGCAGGGCTCTGTCACATTTAACAGTTACTTGGGAAGACAAATACTATCATTCTAAATATTCTCTCCATCCTGCTTCAGGTCAGGGAGGATATTGAAGTGTTGGAGCAAGTCCAGTGAAAGGTGATGAAGCTGGTGGATGGTCTGGAGCATAAAAATAACTGAGAGTGAGTTTAACCTGGAGAAGAGAAGGCTCAGGGCAGACCTTAGCACACTCTTCAACTGCCTGAAAGGAGGTTGTAGCCAGGTGGAGTCAGGGTCTCCTCCCAGGCAACCAGCCTGGAAATAGACTCCAGCTGCAAAAGGGGGTTCAGGTTGTACATCAGGAGGGAATTCTTACCAGAAAGGGTGAATCGACTTTGGAATGTGCTGCCCAGAGACATGGTGGAACCATTGTCCCTGGGGGTTTCTAGGAAAGAATGGATGTCAATCTTAGTCATAATCTAATTAGACATAATCTAATTGCCATGATTGTGTTTATTCATAGGTTGGACTCAATGATCTCAGAGGTCTTTTCCAACCTAATTTATTCTGTTATTCTGTGGTTCCTCTCATGGTTTTCTTGATAAGCATGATGCCACATGAGTTTAAATGTCTCCTTGGCCAGATGGGTTTAAGTGTCCCATATGTGTCCCCTCCCAGCTCCCTGTGCACCCTCAGACTGCTGGCAATGGCATTTGTGTGTATCAGATCTTCCTCAATGGTCCTTTCCACAGCCTCAGTTCCAACCTCTCACCCAGGATCCTTGTCCCATTTTTCACCTCTGCCATGCTGTGTCTCTTTACAGATAATGGAGAGAGCTGTCAAGTTTTGGATTTAAGGCTTGGTCTAGTGAAAGGTGTCTCTGTCCATGGCAGGGGGGTCAAAACGAGATCATCTTTAAGGTCGCTTCCTACACAAACCATTCTATGCCACATTGTGAAGTGATAACTTGTGGTTAAAAAGGATTCAACTAAATCTGATCCACTGCTCTGAGACTGAGGGGAAAGTGTATGCAAAATAAGCTTAGTAGCAAAGCACAGCCTGCAAGACTCAAACAGCCAATTCTCTGCTTTTGGTCAGCTTTTCAAGACAAGCTCTTTGGTAGGGATTGGACTGAAGCTTTCCTTGCACATGCACACATGGCTCACAGGACAGAGGCATTTGGAGTTCAGAAAGCTTCAGCCAAACAACTTCAAAGTTCATGACAGCATGAGCAAGTAAAAATTGGTCTTTGCTAGGGAAATTTGGACAAATTTTAGATAAACACTGTCATCAACTCTGTACCTAAGAATAATGACAGATGTCTTTGCATTGTTAAGATAGCTTTCTTATGCTAATACAGTTTTCTGAAATGAAATATGTTACACAGGAAAAACAAAGAATGTCCATGAAGTCAAAAGCTCAGTATTATACAACAATACACTTCAAATTATCCCTTTTATCTAGTTCTGTGGGAATAAGATATGAAGCTTCCTCCAATTCAATAATATATTCCTCTACAGCTAAGCTCTGATATTGGCTATATGTGATGTTTTCATTGTTTCACAGGGAATGGTTTTCACTAGGCTTAAAATTATATCTTCTTTGTTGAAAGCATTTGAAATTAACATAATGGAAGTAGAAAGAAACACAGATGAGTGATTGGGGTGAACCTTGGTTTTGAATAAATGACATTGGTAGGCTTTTTGATCTCAGATACCTTTTAGTTATGCTGAATTTCTATGCAAATTTTAAGAGTTTTTAAGATCCCATCCAGCTGGCTAAAGTGCAAATTCTACTATTAGCCAAAAAAACCCCCCAACATGCAAATGGCCCAAGAAATGGGTCTTTTGCCTACTGTTTCTATTTCAAGGGATTGTGAATGTTGGCTGGCAGCCAGGGCTGTTGCAGAGTTCCAGTGGTAAAAGCTGTACCAGAATAGACCCTGCCCACATAGAAAAATGTCAGGACTCTTTAGCTTGTCAGTCCTAATTTCTCTCCATGGTTGAAATAATCTCTTGTAACACACCCCTTGATGAAGCATATCACCCTTCAGCAAACATGATCATTCCAACAGAATATTCTCTTTCTCATTGCACTTGCAAAATAATTTAAGATGAGGATCTCAATGTGTTATGCCTCCCTGAAACCTTAACTGTTGTTTCTATCACTCACTTGCTTATCTCCAAGCTTTTGGTTGTGCCATGATTTAACCCCAGCTGCCAGCCAAGTACCATACAGCTGCTCACTCCCCTTCTGCCCCCATGGTGGGATGGGGAGGAGTGTCAGGAAAGAAAGGAAAATAAAACTCAAGTTTAATAATTATGGCAAAGTGAAATATAATAATGGTACTACAAGCACTAATAACTCTAATAAAAAGGAGAGTGAAAGGAGATGTAACACAAGAGAAACAAGTGGTGCACGCTGAAACCGCTCACCACCCCCTGATGGAGGCCCAGCCTCCCCCTGAGCAGTGATCATCTCCCTTCAAATTAAATCCCAGTTTATGTACTGGATATGCTGTATTATAGTATGGAACATCCATTTATATAGTTTGGGTCATCTTTCCTGGTCACGATCTCTCCCAGTTTTTGTGCACCTCCTTGCTACCAGAGCACGAGACACTGCCTTGTCCTCAGGGTAATTACTCCTAAACAACAGCAAAAACATCATTATTCTCCTATTCAATCCAAAACACAGCACTGTACCAACTACTAAGAAGAAAATGAACTCTGACCCAGTCCAAACCAGAACAGCATCTTGATGAACTGGGGTTTCTATTGCTGCAGACTTGCTACAGGCTGACTGATCATTTCCATTGAGAAGAGTTTCCAGTCTGTTTTTCCCAAAGTTCACTAAAACCTACTGAAACTACTGTGGTTTTTAGAAATAGGTTCATTATTCTCTTAAAACGAATTTGTTGGCTCCCAGTGGTCTGTTGATTGAAGCCTAATAGCCTCAGGAGTATTTAGTTGAAATGAGTCGCCATACCTCAAAGCATGTTGGATTTGTTACCTCCCCCACCAAAACCACAAGTAAAAAAACAGCCTTTTATCATATGCAAAAAACAGATTCATGATCTTATATGTTGATTTCTTTTTTCCTTTTTTTAATGTGTAGTGCAGATGACTTGTTAAGAGTTAGGTGTTAGTTCCTTTGTGGTTACTTTTCCTAAGTGCATCACTACTGCCCTGTAGATAAGGTCTTTCAGACTGCTGGCTATATTATTTTTATCTTATGCTTTATATCAGCAGATTTTAGGATGACTCTAGTAGCTGCTGTGAATCTGGGTTGCATGTACCAGTGAGGGAGTTTGATAATTTTAAACAGATAGCAGAGGCATCTTTAGTAAGGAAATCCTCATTTGGTCTGTAAGATAAATTTCTACTTATAACCAACTACTGTACTTTTGGGGTTGGTTTTTTGTGGTTTTTTTCATTGATTCTTTTTGACAAGTTTTGTTACATCTAATTTCATTTGTCACAATTTCCTTGTTTGGAAAAAAAATGAAGTTTGCAAAAGAATACAATTGCATTCAGCTTTCATGATAACATTTTTCCATGAAATGCATCAGAGTAATTTATTCTATAAAAAGTTGTTTATCAAGCTTTCAAAACTAACTGTGAAGTGCAGATGAAGTGTAGCAGAGGATAGCATTTTTATTTGTACAAAAAGAGCAGAAATGTGAGAAGAAAGTACATTTTATCTTCAATCTAATTACCAAGATAGAAGAATACAATCTTGATTGAATACACGCTGAGTTAAGTCTTTGGAGCAGAAAACTACCTTTGTTTTTGTGTATTAATGCAGCTGTGGGTCCATTCAGTTAATTTTCCCATCCTTCCATCAGTGAGTGGAAGACCACGTGATAGATGAATTTCTTTGCTCATAGAGGCATCCACCCAATTTGCCTTCTGAAATTCGGAACCCATACTCATTCTTTGGGCAATTATTTTCTGATCTTCTCTCTAACTGTTAATACAGCCTTTTTCCAGCACGAAGGACACTCTTCCCAGCCACCATGTGTGTTGTGAGTGCATGTCTGCACATGTGCTGTCATTTAGTGCATGGGAGAAAAGGAAGGGATTTTGAATTTGGCCTGGGATTTTGAGCCACTAAACCTCTCTTCTCTGAAAGATATTATGAACTATGAATAGCTAAGTACACTTCAGTGTGTACATTATTAGACTGTTTCCTTCCTTTTTAAGTCAAGTGACACTCAGCAAGCTGAAGACACTGAAGGAAAAGAACTTAATTATCTTTTAAACCTATGAAGAAAGAGCTAGGAATGGCTTTGATGTTTTGTTGTGGCTTTAGGTAGAACTGAGACAGCATGTTTTTAAACTGTTTAAAGTTCTGCCATCACCCCACCCTCAAACTCCCCCCTCAGACTTCCCCCCAGGGAAAAGAAACAGCCCCAGTTATGTAATCAGTTAGTGAAGCTGGATAGATAAATACTCTGGTTGGCTTTCAAGGTGTCAAGCAAATATTTTGGAGTGTCTTTAGCTCAATGGCAAAGGTTCTTGTTCCAGGCAGATTAAGTATGCTGTTTAGGGGTATTTCTGGAAATGGAATAAGGACCTTCATTATAAAAATTTTGCCTAGAGCTTAACTCTCCTAGTGCTCCATGGTGTTTCCTTTTTTTCCCCTTACCATTTCCTTGTGCAGTTATATCCCGAGATGCTCTTCATCCTGTTCTCATTCTGGTCTCTCTTTACCATTATTGATGATCCTGGATGATCCTATTGCTTCCTTTCAGCTTCATTCCAGGATTTTAACAGGAGGATGAAGTGATTCCATTATGGTTACACTTCAATGTATTAAAATAATGATTCAGAGACTAAATAGCTAAGCTATTTTCAGTAAGTGCAACGCTAGAACCATCTAAATTAAGGAGGAGGCAACCACATCTTAAAATTGAAGACTTTTATTTAATGAAGTATTAGGCTTACAATACCATACAACTTTGGTAAATAAAGGAAACAGTAAGCCTTCATCAGTTATATGCTGCCATTTGCTATAAATTTCTTTGGAATTTTTAAACCTCTCATCTTGCAGAAAACACTACAATCTTAACATTCTGTTTTGAATACAAACTGCTATAAAATAGCCTGGAACAATAGAAAAGGAAGAAAATAATAAAAGAGGCAATGAAAATCAAGTTTATTTAATAAATAATACATTCTAAAACTAAACACATTTTAGCAAATGCCTGACTGTTGCATATATTTTAATGACAGAGATCTGCTTTTTGCTGTAGAATATTGGCTGTTAGGTACTTCATCATTCCCACTCAGAATGCCTTCCAATACTTTAAGAAAGACTCTTTGCTGCCTTTGGATAAATCAATAATTATTTTGCTTGTCATAAACATAAAATAAAACCAGTATTAAGATTTTTAGAAAGACAAGTACTTTGGAAAACTCTAGATAGCTTTAATCCTATTCATTTTGATAGAAGTCTCCAAGGTGATTTAGGGGACAGCTAGATTTGCAGTACTTTAAAGAGAGCATATATTCTCAGGATGGATGTTGAAGGACTCAGACAAATAATAGGTCTATATAAATTTTGCTACCTGACAAAATATATGTATGCAATTTTCAGATAATACCCTCATCTCCTTCAAACTCAGTATGTAACTGCAAGGTAAAAGTGTATAAGAAGATGTAAACTCTGATGAGCTGGGTAGAAGCTCTGGGTTACTTCCACATTAACACATTGCTGTAAAGGGACCTTGATTTATTTAGATTGCTAGAACTGCAGAGGGCACAGGAAGGAACTGACTTTAGGACATGAAGTGTCTTTTAAGCAGAGAATTGCTTCAATGACAAATGGTAACACAGCCAGTACTGTTGTTGGTGAACTCTACAAATCTGCAAAGTGTCTTGACTACCAAAAAAAGGTAGTATAAAATAACATAAAAACCAAAACCCCAGTTCTATGACAGCTCATACCTTAACAGTGTCCACATTAGCAAAATCACCAGGGTAATCTTAATTTCTATGTTTAATTTTATTGTGAAATTATATTTTTATTTTGTCTTTTGCTGGCTTTTTAAATAAAAATATTTTTTTTGTTACTGCAAAGGTTGTACTCAGTTAATCTAAACATCTGCCTTGTTTTTTCATTTTCTCTATTTACTGCTTCCTGCTAAATTGTGTTGAAATGAATTTCAGCAAACATAACTTGAATTGGCCTATAGAAAACTGAATCTGAATCAGTAAAGGAGACACAGGCAATGGACTTATTAAGTGGGAGAAATGATTTATTTTGATAGTGGCTAAGTCCTTGCTGCAATGGCCATTTTACTACTGACTCATCTGAACACTTCAGTCAGCTAATTGGCCTTTACAGATAAATTAGTAAGTATGAGTATTATAAATCAGAGAGGTCCTCTTCAGCAAAGTGAGGATTGTCAGTGCTTAATATCTACAGAAAGATGAGGGCTTAGGAGAGTATCACTTCATCATGGAAAAAATGCATCATGCTGTCACACACAAAAAGTTCTGGATTTCTCCAGAATGGAATGAGTTTAATGTGTGAGCAAGGATGTTCATTAATTATCTGAGAAAGTCTCATTGGCTGCCAAAATGCAAAATTCTTATTAAAAAAGTCAGGATCCTGTATCAGACAATCCCTCATGTGTGCAATACAGGAGATGAATGACACTGAACTTGAGCTGCACCAGAGGTAAAAAAACCCCTACAGTCATTGCTTTAAGAAATGATGGACACACTGATTTTTAAGTCATATGCAACTACAGGGAGTTTCTTCAATCAGAAAGGAAAATCTCATGTCACTTTTGCTGAAAAAAATGTGTTGTAAATATGAAAACCCTATAAACTTTAAAATGAAAAATTTTTAGTATATTTGTGGAAAGTATAGCCTCTCGTTACTAGTTAATAGATTCCCAAATCATACTATTATTAATTCCAACCAATTAATTGAGAGTCTGTACTCCAAAAAACTTGTTTTCTAAATTTTCAAATAAATCAGAGAGAGGAAATTTTGTTATAAATGAGAAAGTCAGGCCTAGTGAGATTTTGAGCTAGTGGAGGGTTTGATTATCTACCAATATAGTAGGGCCCTCCATTCTGTGAGCTTATTTTTATCAGTGTAGATCTTCACATACAAGAAAGAAAATAAAATGTACATGTCATTTATTTTGCTAGAACAGTATTCATTCTTAGGTTTCTATGGATATAGTCTCATTGGTGCTTTATGACTATTATTTTTGTAGGCTGACAGGGACAAGAGTTAAGATTTTGTGATTACTAAAATAAAAGTACTAGTCAAGACTATGAAGCAATTGCTATGCCAATCACATACAGTAGAAATCATATTCAGGGAAACATGATTTTGGCCAAAGTTATAGAGCAAAAATTAACCTTCTGCAGACAATTGATACCTATTCAGTCTTATATTATAAAATGAGAATTTTGTTTCCCAGAATTCCCAGATCCATGGTGGGGAGCTGAAGAAAACAGAGAAGACATTAGGAAGTGAGCACTGATGGACACCAATTACACCTCTTGGAACTGTAATTACTTGTGAGATTTAGATTTTATTGCATTGATTCAGACACAAGGTTTCCCTCTTCAGCCTACATTACTTACATTGCCTTAATTATCTGCACAGTAAATACTTTTTTCTTAAACTAGAGAAGAATGGGTCTGTTTGGGAAACATCTCTTGATGTAAAAAATATATGTTCATTGCTTTATTTCACCTTTAAATAACACAGACTGAAATTGAGACATGACCTGCTTGTAGATATAGAAAAAAAAGGAATGAGGGCCTAAAATAGTTCTCACCAGAAATCTCAAGATTAGTCAGTCATGGAAATAGCTGTTACCTAAAAATCTGTCATTTTTATCCCCAGAGAGTGAAATTGTTTGCAGATAGATTTTCCTCAGTATTTCTAAATGCATCTTTCTTTCCTCCAGGACCTTAGGAGTGTTGCAGAGGGAGATCAAGAATTCCTGCCAACAGCAGAATGCACAGCAGTTAAATCTTGACACGAATACTCAGGCCCTGTTTCTATAGGCTTGTTCTAAAAGGCTTCCCACAGCCCGAAGTATTCCTGACTTTGACTACCTTTACTTTTCATGACAACCAAAAATTAAAGGAGAAGGGGTAGTAGATTTTAATACTGGACTATTAGCTACTATTAGTACATAAACCATGGTAATTTTGAAGATTGGTTGATGTTAGAGCTTTGTATTTTGATGGTATGAATGGAAACAGCAATGAAGTGTTATGTAAAAGTCTTTGTCTAGAAGTAATGTCCTAACTAACCTGAATGGCACAGCAAAAAAATCTGTGGTTAAACTTAGTAGGTAACTGCAGAGGTAAACTTTATAGGGAATGCTGTGAGGAATTAATTATTGTCTTTAATAATATGCAGTGAATAAGGCATTGAAAGGCAACAGAATATTGAATAACTCCTTTCCAAATTAGGGCTAAATAGTGCAAGACTTCTATTTAAAAAAGTAAATGATCATATGATTAGTCTATCTCAGATTATATAAATAGAAAAAACAGTGAATTGGTGGTATCAGTAACTCCACGACAGCATCTGCAAATGAATAATGACTTTGAATAATGACTTTGCAATCCTAATGGTGTTCAGCAAGGGGCAGGGCAGTGCTGGTGTATTTGTGCTGCTACTGAAGGCAGGCAATGTGGCCTAGTAGATAAGGCATTGAGCTCAGCAGGGATGGCCAGACTATAATCCAGGCTTGCCACAAACTGACTAAATCTGTTCAGCTCTGAATGCTGCTGTTGTTGTAACACACTGTCTCAGGATGCAGCTGAATGTGATCTGGGCCTAGTTTGGTGCAGGCAACTCTGTGACTAAGTTCTCTTTTACTAAGAAAGCTGTTATTAAGAAATAAGAAAGTGTGGGAACTAGAGCTATAATATGGGAATTATAGCTATATAAGAAAAAGAAAACCAAGAAAAAGTGCAGTAGCTGAGACAGTTGCCCTCAACAGTTGAAGGATACAAGAGGAAAAATACTGACATGAAAAAGGATAAAACAAACAAGACAAAGCAGAACATCAGAAGACAACATCTCAATCTCAACAACATCAAGTTAGTTTCAAAACATAACAGATCCAACTGTTCTGCACTGACCTGACAATTCCCTGGCTGGGAGAGGCTCATCGATTGCCCCCACCATGGGATTGGTAAAGAGATTAATGATTATGCTATTTGTATATTCAATCTTTGTTGTTTACTCTTGGCCAAGAAATGATATCTGAAAAATCTTAAATTGTGTGCGTTAGGTGTGCAAGATAAAAGATGCTCAAAGGAAAACACTCCCTGCAGATTCCCACCCTTGTTTCCTCACTGCCAACACTCAGCAGGGCAGTGATACAGCCAATCCAAATAAGAAAGGGGCTCTCCTCTCATTTCTTAGCTCTGCTTCACTGTGTTTCAAATAAGAAAATGGAGCAAACTAGAACAAAACTGATTTCTTGTCCTGCCCAGATGAATACCTTCCTCAGGGATGACAGGTGATGCAGTCAGAGGTCAACAATGAGAGTCATTGTACACGATGAATGTTTCAAAGAAGAACCTGAAGAAGGAGTTAGAGGCTTCTTTACAAGTAACATGCAGTTGGCAAACCCATTTATTTTTAGTATGTATTTAATATATTGGATAACAGATGTCCTTTTCTTTAAAATGTAGAGTATATAGTGCAAAACCACACTTTATTTAACCATTTTATACTGTTGGACAACAACATAAAGTAGTAACCGTGCTGAGGAGATAAAAACAACTTGTAAGTCAGGCAACTTTGTGTGTAATAAATTCAGCACATTAAGTCCGGCAGCAGCAGATCACAAGAAGCAGAATTCCCACAGAGATACAGAAAGATGCTCCATGTGAGTTTTTTGCTGATCTTTTCACTTGATGATGAAAAGAAATCGCTCGTCTCTATTTTAACCCTGAATTTTCTCATTTCCATAACAAAATATTGGCAATTCTTTTATATAATCTTTATCCTGTGATATTAAGATTACTTATCCAAAATGAATGCCTGCTAGGCTGATATGACACTCATAAGATTATCAGCTTCCATATGATTCATCATTTTTCATCTTATATTTTACTTTCTGTAAAAATATTGATTTTTCCTGTATGCTGATATATTCTGGGTATTTACTGGGAATCCAACTGCTGGTGTGTTCGTCTTCCTTTTCTGTCTTTACAGTGGTTTAAGAGGTCTGCAACACATTTTAACACATCCAATTTAATTCATGCAATATTTATCACTTTAAAATAGAATTTAA
Source organism: Notiomystis cincta (assembly GCA_013398075.1). Taxonomy (NCBI): domain Eukaryota; kingdom Metazoa; phylum Chordata; class Aves; order Passeriformes; family Notiomystidae; genus Notiomystis; species Notiomystis cincta. Next base: position 114,927 of record VZRX01018045.1, on the reverse strand, counting down.
AGGGGAAACAGAAGAGGTTCAAAAGTTCATGAGACTATACATTTGAAAATGAAACTTTTGACTTTCAAAACCTCATCAGGCCTGATCCACATAAAGTTTTGAGTTTGAAGTGTGAAAACTCCAAACTGCTTTGTTGGGATATGTTATCAGTTCAAGTAGTGAAGGTATGAAGCCTTCTGTACTCAAGAAAGAAGAATGAAAATATTTTTTTTTCTATATCACTATAGGGAATGTACTTGAAAAATGAATAAATGAATTCTACAGATTATCAGACCTGATCAGGATAAATTACTTTTCTAATGTCAGCTAGTCAGATCTTGGGAAGATCCAGAGAACAATATTTGCCCCTAAAAAGACACTTATTCCTAATCTTCCTTAATGAATCTGAAAATTATGAGGGTATTATGTTTGGAAGCTATTTCAGTGGACTATATGCAGAGTACAATCTGGATAGTAATTCTGCTCTTATGCTCTTTTCCTATGTGTTTGCTTTTTTGCCCTTTTTGGAGATGAGATAAATACTTGCATGTTTTCATTTGAATGCTTATTTTCATTTGAATGTCTGTTCTTTTGTTTTTATACAATGCAGGTTTAAATTCTATGATCACTTATACTATGAGCATCTTACAAAAAAACCCCAGAAAATAATTCAGATATCAGTTTAATTTTTGGGACCACATACCATAGGTAGAAAAGAATCTATCTAATTGAAGTGTCATTAACTTAATTAACAATTTGCACTTTATAACTGCCAATAAGAAAGCCAGTTTTATTTGTTAAATAAATATAGAATTCAAGGAAAAAGCAAAAGAAATGCTTTTTTTAATGCTAAGATTTTGGGTTTAGTACTATTTCTCTTCTAGAAAGGTTGTTCCTAAGAATTATGCTATGATTATCTTGATATAGGAAAATGCTTGCTTGACACTAATGTTACCCACCCAGTTACCTACTTATACATAGGCCTGTGCTTAGAGGAAAAGAGGATTTAGGATAATAAAGTAGCAGAATCATAACGTGCACTCAATTATTACACAGTTAAGTACTGTCTTGGAAATGACTGAAGAGACTTGGGAAAAATGTAGAGTGTATAGCTACTTTGCCTGGAAGAGTTTTTGCAGAGAGATGCTACATGTAAACTAATGTATTCCTTAATTTATTTGCACAAATTATTCTCAAGACATTCATATGGGATTAAGCTCTGCCTCAACAAGATGTGAATTAGCATCAGAGAAAAGGGTGAGCTTTCTCTGAGTGAGAGAGAAATTGCCTTTTTTAATCTGTTAAATATGACAGTTTTGGTTTGTTTTTGGCTTTTTTTTTTTTTTTTGATTTTTTTTTTGTTTTGTTTTGTTTTTGTTTTTGTTTTTTTATTTTTGTTTAAGCTCTTGTGATAAACTGGAAAACATTGTGAACTACTGCATTTGGGGAATTGCTGCTCAACTGATGACATGTAATCATTCAAATCATTCAGGAAGTTTGTGTAGGGGAGCTAATTACTGTAGACCAAAAAATTATATTAGTTTTATCTGTATACTCTTAATTCTTCAAAGGGGATACTAAGGACCATAACAGAGACAACTACTGAGAATGCAGATTCCATTTTTAAAAAATCCTGCTAAAATTGATACTCCCTAACCTAAATCAGATAAAACCAAGAACCTTGCATTTACTGGTTCCTTTGAAGTTCAGACCCTTGTGCTCCACAAGAATGCCCTTCAACCAGTCATGAGGCAAGGACCACACCATCTCTGTTCCTGGGGTCAGGCTGTTAGATGACACAGGTTTTAATGTTCATAGTTCATCTTTGTTGCCTTTTCCTGCAGTTAGCCAGTGACTGCTAATGCAGAAAGCAAAAGTGAGGCTTGGAATAGAAGTCTGACTATCCCAGTGTCTTAATCAGTGGAACTTCATGTCATGTTCATTAGCTTTCCTGTTTTACATCCATTTGAAATAGGCAAGGAAATAAGCTACTTGCAAAAATATGTGTTTAGGATAAGGACTCCAATTTTTCACTTCTATCCAGCCACCCAAGACATCTTTTCTATACCTCTAATCCTTGTTGTCTTAATGCAAGGAATTCTTTTGTTTCACAAGACTTAATCCTTGTACCTAAACACATGTCCTGAATTCTGTGAACTCTCCAGTAAGGAACAGCATCTGGACACAACACCTGCAAATTGCTATGGACACATCCCCACTGGAGGCAGTAGGAATTACCATGAAAAGAATGAAACTGTGGGTCCAACCTTGAAACTGGTTAAATAAACATGCACAGATGTCCTGCTTAGTAAAAATAAGCTGAATGATAAATCTCTCTCTCTGCCTGAAAGAATAAAAGAATATAAAAGGATTAAGGATTTAAAAGAAGAGACAATAGCAAGGAGAGTGTGGGAGAAGCAAAGAAAACAGAATTTTTTTTAAGCTGAGAGCCCTTATTTGCATGTAATTTAAACAGTTTTTTCAATTGGCTCTGATTAATGATTAATTATTTTGGGCTCACTCACAGCAGCTGTAAATACTTTTTTCTTCAGAAGAATATGTACTCTGCACCTGTTTGAATAAGATTGAACTTTATTAGCCTTCTAATAAACTGTGCTAACCTTATCAATCATCTGAAATATATAGCCATGTTAATAATTATAGCATCAAATATGATTATATCCTCACAGTGAAGTATTAACAGGGTCAAAGACGTATAAAATTTTGTAAGAGATTTCAGTGCTCCTTTGAGGCTTGGTTTCATAGCACCAAAGAAGATTCCATTTTAAAATCCAGCAATGACCAAGACCAGGTTTATTTTCCCAACTGATGTAGCTGAAATCTTTACCTGGGCAGTTCCTGACTTTTTACCAAAAAAACCCCTAAACAACAAAGTTTTTAGTTTCCTAAAGGCAAATAAAACAGCAAAGGAGCCATAAAGCACAGCAACTGCAATAAGTAGCTTTGATGATCTGACAATTTAGGTTTTATGGAACAAAGATACATGAGCATGCTTCATCTGTAAGACCCCATGGCATATGCTGATCTATTTCAGATTCATCTGAGAAAGATGAATTCCAAACTATCCTGAATATTCCCAGCATTTCACAATGATTTAAAATATTTAAAGTTTGAAATAATTTGGAATCCAGGCATGAAACCAGCCAATATATTATTTAAGGCTACAGAATTTCATACAAATGCTAGAACATCTGAATAGTGTAATTGAAAAGAATTCCCTTTTTTGCTAATACTGATTATGTCCTTTGCAGTTCTTTCCTATGAAAAGGTTCAGAACAGAGAATATATGTACAATATTGTTGCTTTTGTGTATCACAGACCTTGAATCTAGTTTTTCTTTAGAAGTTGTAGTGCTGGATAGACAGTAGATAGATTTCAGCATGGCACTAGCTTTGCTGCGGAAGCGTAGTCAACAATCTCCAAACTTCTACATTTTCTGAATATTTTTACCTCATTAAATACGTTTGTGAAATGTCTTCAATTCCATAAATATTTTGTCTAGTAAGTACAACTTAAAGAGCAAATTTAATTTACTCACTCATTTCCTTGACAGGTTTAATTATTAGTGCAGTACAGTAAAACAATTCTTATAATTGTCTCCTAGGCCTCTTGCATCCTGAAATGAATATTTGGTTCTTTCAATATTACCCCAAATTTCAGTCCATGCTACATGCTCTCGTTATTAATGCTTCTTTAAAGCCTATCATGAAGAAAAGGCCTGGAGAGAAATGAGTTGTGTTTAGGAGACACATTTACCCCTTTATTCTTTTATGCCACTACCTGGATGTCTTTAACTGGATGCACACCAACTTTAGTTTGTCATCTTGGTTGTTTTCACGTGTGAATGAGAACACAAGGGTACAACGATGAAAATGATCCTGTTTCCCTTGCAAAGATTTCAGCTTCCTGAGCCCCTGTCCTGCCCTGCTGTCCCATGGACACCCCTTGCCTTTCAGGAGCTCGTGCCTTCCCTGCAGCTCCCTTTGTTCCCAGCAGAAAGACGCAGCTGCCATGGGAACCTCGGTCTTCACACCGTGCTCCGAACCCAAACCAACCAACTGCTGCAAACGTCACCTCAAATGTGTGTTCACCTGGAGGGATGAACGACCCACTGAGCCTAAGAAAAAGGATAATGCCAGGGTCTGCTGAGGTGATTTGTAGTGACACAAGCTCAGCTAGGTAGCACTCGTTATTATGTATATGCCAGTGTGGTATTTATTTGGCTTTCACTCCGGTGAATCATAGCTCTAGAGAATATCTCAGTAAATCAGTGACGCTTACAGAAGATAAAAAATCATTTTTCTTCATAGTAGAAGGAAAGGTAGCATTTGACAAAAATTTTAGTAAGTCAGTATAGACTGTCTGCAGCAGCAGTAGAAATTGTGTATCACACCAAATGCCATTTGCACATGGCCTGATGTATTCTCAGCTTTCTGAAAAGTCAGCCTCCACATGGCTAATGATCTGGAAATATTTAAAACTGGTAACTAATCCAGAATTTATAGCAATGTAACTGCATTTACCTTAACAGCACTCTTTTTTAGTTCATGAGGACCAAATTCTGAGTTAATCCATGGGAAAAGAAATACCAAAATGATGATTAGCGTGCTGATTTGGGGTTCTAACACTGAGTCAATAAGAGGAAGAAAATGACATTGTACCTCACCTTTCTCACCAGTATTTCCCAAGTAACCAGCCTATGGAAAAGGCATAGTAAATTTGCATATTTACACCTTTGTTTTTCTATCACAAGTGTTGCCCTGTTAACAGTATTTAGGTACATGCTAATGTTTAGAAAACTCAAATATATTCATTGGAAAACAGCTAATAAAAAATGTATTTAATAGAATATCTAAAGCAAAAATGATGGCAATTACAGATAATTTATTTTAAAGTCTGTCTTGAGAACAGCAACTAGAAACTATATAAAATTTGGTGTAGTATTATTATTTTGCCATTAGGACTTTTTTTTAAACATGTCATAAATAAATGAAATGTGTAGAGTGGGAATACGTTCACAGTAAATTAATGATGGCTTTATTTTACCAGTTGTAGTCCAATTGCAGGCGAGTGCCACTGTGAGAGGTGTAGCTAATTTGATGTAGTAGTGGTCAAAAAACCCAGCAGACTTAATCTGTGCTTACAGAAGAGCTTACTACCATATACATGAGATTAAATACATTGGAAAGAGACTGTTATTAGTGTTATATTATTTTCTGCTATCATAGAAATGATCTCTTTTTCCCATGATTTATGACCTTTAATTTAACTCATTCTTGTTTACCTGAGTTTGCTGAATCCTTGGATGAAAAAAAGGAATCACGAGGAAAGAAATTATTTATTATTTTCTGAATATGTCAAAATTGATCTGACATGTTAATGGTTTGCACGGGGAAAGGAAGTGGTGAAAGCTTCTGGCAGGAGAAACAGATGTGTGTGACTAAAATGTTTTAGACAGAAATGTTTGTGCACTGCTAAAACCAAATGCGTTTTGATGTTTCTAAGGCAGAAAAGAATAAAGCTCCTGTAAGAAAGGCTGAGTTGACACAGGTTACAGTGATCACTCAGAGTTCATAATCTGCTTTTTTCTTTACATTTTACAAAATGCCTTTGAGGGATTAAGAAGCTGCTGAATGCAATGTGAATCTGTGAACACAGATAATGTGAATGGCAATGGCAGAGTCTGGTACTCTGTTAATTAGAGAACACCTGGAACTGATCTTTGTGAATTGTGATGGAAAATAGTGTTGTAGTGCAAATTCTGGTTTGTAAAGCAGATTTATTTCTGTGATATATTTTCATATCCTGATAAAATTGTCTGTTATGTTTTTTTAATCACTCCAAATATTAAACCAAAGAGAATAAAGAAAATATTTTCAATTAAGTTTCTGCTGTAGTTACACTCTGGCATCTTTTTGTTGGAAACAAAATTCAAAATAAAGTTATATCTTTAGTAATTTGTATTTTAACTATTACTTTGTCCAGTTCATAAAGTAGATCTTTACTATGGGAAGACTTATATATAGTATTATTCACTGAAGTAAAAAAAAAAGACAGATATAAAATTAAGTGAGTGGCAGTGTTGGCAAAAAAGAGACATTACTCTGTAGATTATTTCTCATTTGTTGTGGTTTGCTGAAGAGTTCTCTTTGGGTTTTAATTGTTCTTTGCAAGATCTTCCAATATAGAAAAACAATTTATGTTGCCCTACTGTGTCCTTTTGTGAAAACTGTTAATCAGATGGGATTTAGCTTCTTTTTTATAACATTAAGAATCAAACTCCTAGGGAAAAAAATTAATTAGATATTTGCATTGGTTTTTTGAAGGGCATTAATGTCCTTCTAGTAGCTCAGGGAGGTGGTTTACACAGAGCATTTGGAGTGTTTTCTTGCTATATGCACAGTCTAAACAATCTGTCTCAGACTGGAAAGATAGTTGCATGTCTGTGGAAGATCTGCTAGCAGTCCTGCCTTTTCCCTAAAAAATATTCCAATGTGAATTTCATTGTGGAAAAATGATCTTCTCAGAAAACTTTCTTTCAAATGTTTTATATTTCAAAATAATAGAAAAAAAATCTGTTTTTTATCTCACTCCATTAATCCTGTTCTTTTTTGCTAGAAAGGAAGTGGGAAAATACATTTTTTTAAATCAGAAATGTGCTAAAATCCAACTAAAAAAAACTTACTAAACATATGCAGGCAAAACATATGTCTCAACGTGAAAGTAAAAGGGAAAATTTTGAGAAATTGAAATAATTTTCCAAAATAAAATTTAATCCTACCTCAATATATACAAAAGTTTGACATTTAAAAGAAATGGTTACATGTTTTTTTAAAAAAATAGATAATGAGCTGAAAAAAACAGGCATGAAATACTGTGGTGGATTGACCTTGGCTGGACACCACATGTCCATCAGCCACTTTATCACTGCCCTTTTGAGCTGGACAGGGGACAGAAAAAGATAATGAAAAGCCCATGAGTTGAGATAACTACAGGAGGAGAACATTCACCAATTATTGTCATGGGCAAAACAGATTTCACTCAGGAAAAATTTAGCAAGGAAATTAGAGTTGGATAATGGGATATTAAAAAAACGCAAACTTAAAAACTCCCTTCCCTCCACCTCTCCCTTTTTTCCAAGGCCCAGCTTCACTCCCAAATTCTTTATTTCTTCCCCTGCAGTGACACAGGGGGGCAGGGAGCGGAGGCTGCCGTCAGTTCATCACACCTTGTCTCCACTGTTCCTTTCTCTGCTCTCACTGTTCCCCTGATCCAGAGTGGGGTCCCTTCCACAGGAGACAGTCTTCCCTGAACTGCTCCAACATGAGTCCTTCATATGGGCTGCAGTTCTTCATGAACTGCTCCAAAATGAGTCCTTCATATGGGCTGCAGTTCTTCATGAACTGCTCCAACATGAGTCCTTCATATGGGCTGCAGTTCTTCATGAACTGCTCCAAAATGAGTCCTTCCCATGGGCTGCAGTTCTTCATGAACTGCTCCAAAATGAGTCCTTCCCATGGGCTGCAGTTCTTCATGAACTGCTCCAGAGTGGATCCCCCATGGGGTCCTGTCAGGAAACCTTCTCCAGTGTGAGCTTCTCTCTCCACAGCTCCTGCCAGGAGACTGTCCAGCACTCCACTAACTCATGAAAGACATGGATTGTTGGGGAACTTGAACATTTGTGACCATGAAATCAGAGAGTCATATAATTTTTCTTCCTTATAAGAGTCTTATTATTGTTATCAGTCTAATTTCCTTTTGTAGATAGGTCTCTGAGGAAAAATTTGCAGTAAAATACTTTACTAAATGGTTTAGAAAGACAAAAGTTGTGCAAAACTCATGCTTCTTATTCATGTCATGGTAAATCTGATGAGAATTTGATACTTGGGCTCAGTTGTATGGAAGGATGACTTGTATTGGAATACATTTTTATTTTGTTGCGCTTGATTTTTATTTGTTTTCTGGTGGAATTCAAGCCAAAAGATCCTCTCACCTACTGTAATATACAGCACAGGATGTATATAACAAATCTGAATTGGTCCTAAAGGAATAAGGATTTTCCAGCACTGTAAAATATTTGAGATAATGGAGGAAAGAAGAAAGCTTTTGTGTGGCATGGGCAGGGATTTTAGGAAATGTGTGGAGAGGTGCCTGTCTTCCATACTTTTTTTTTCTTGGGTATTATTAGGGTCTGATTTTTTCCAGTAGCAATGTAATGAGGAGCTTTGCACTTCATCACATGAGTTGAATGTATTTACTCTTGTGTAACTAATAGAAAATACTTGTTTCTTCTTGCAGCAAAATAAACCTGAACTCTGACACGCTTTTGTATCTCCCTCCAGTAAATTCGCATCTGGAGCAATTTTGCAATTAGATTGTCATTTTCCATTAAGTTACAAGTTTTGATTCAATCATTATCTCAAATTAATTAACTTAAGAGACTTTTAATCATCATATTCATCAAACTCTAGGATCATTATGTTTTCCTTGATTCTTAAAATTGCCTTTGTCTTAATTGTCAGTCTGGAATTTCAAAGCAGGGCTGTAGAGTCATTGTAAAACTTGCACTTTTACCTATGTAATAATTTTTTGAGATGCTGACTCTCCTCTTTCTAATTTAGATGGGATTTGTTTTACAATTGATTTTTAAGGACATTTGCTTTTCCTATGTATAAGATTACTTTAAGTTCCCCACAAATCTTTATCACTTTTCTTCTCCTGTAATGCATGAAAACTTCAATTTCAGTCTCAATTTAGTAGCGTGTCAGTATATTTTTAGTCTGCATGTGAATTTCTAAGATCCTTTTGTGTTCTGTCTGCCATACTATGTTGATTAGTACATCCAATAAGAGGGCAGAATTGATGGATTGGTGCTGAATTTGGTTAAGCAGAAAATTGGTAGAGGTTAAAATGGTTGAAATGGTGCTCCAATTTTCTGCATAGTAATGAGAAAGAAAATGGGATCATATGAAGGGAAGTGCAGAACAAAAGAAAAACTGGAAAATGAAGTTAACAGACCATGAGTTGTGTGTGGAGGAACGTAAAAGAATGGAGATATGATATTCAAAAATTACATCTGTGTCTTGATTTGCATTGTGAAAAACGTAGAGCTGAAGAACTAAAAGGACTGTTAGTCTGGAGGGCATTTTCAGACTTTTTCTTCCACAGAGTATTAAAAATCCTCTATGAGATTTTACTCTAGGACCTGTTTTTCAACCTAATTTTTGTGCAAATTTTCTGACCCCTAAGTTGAAAATACTGCAAATAGAAAAGACCAATCTTTCTTCTCTGCCATTGCAGTAAGGTCACCAAAGATAGTACAGAAATATGACTAGAAATCTCACCACATTTTTGACACCAATTAGATAAGATGCAGAATTTTTTCCCCTCAATTTAGCTTGCTATTAGCATCTGCTGTACTTCCCTGTATTAGTCTGTTTCCCCATGTTACTCATGCTACTTGTCCTTAGTGTTAAAAAACAATCCCCACTGATGTTGAGTGCTGAACTAAAAATACTTAACAAGAGTTGGTAAAATCAGATCCCACCTTTGGCTCTGGCTGCCTGTTTTCATCTCTCTGATACTTGCCTCAGTCTGTGTCTTTCTATACAGTTTAATACATTTATGTGATTCTTAATATATGGGTACGAGGCAGAACTGCTTACAGGTCTTGGTATTTGATTAATTAAAATATGAGGAGATCATGTCTAGTGAGAGAAGGGCAGCAGTCACTGCACATTTATGACTGGATAAACACTACCTGCAGCACAGGTCACGGAGTGCTCAAGCAGAGACCATATTCACATCATGATGGTCTCACAGCTAAATCCAGATGTGCCTTGTACACCTTTGTGTAGCCATTACTTCTGCTTAGTTTAGAAATCATACAAATCTATAGCAGTTTATTGATCTTTTAGTTCTTTTAGGTTCATATTACAAGTCTATTGATATTTTTCCTTTTTGCTTGTCCTTTCCCTCTCAATGTGCATGATTTGATTTTCATGGCCACGTTAACTTCACTGCTCTGCATGTTCTCTTCACTAGTCAAAAGCCTCTCTGTAGAAAAAAGGAAGATTGAATGGTAAGTACTTCTTTGAAGTGAATCAGCCTGTGTTTATCAGGTAACTTCACTGCAGAAACATGAATAGCAAGAAGTGAATTACTGGGAAGATTGGTGTACCCTGGGGTTAAATACAGCTGTCAGTGAATGGAAGTTTTATCAGGGAGTTAGGTCTCATCTATCTGAGCATGAACTCAAAAGGTCAAAGAGAGAAGATTGGTAGAAGTCAGGTATTGCAGTTAAGAAGGAGACTGGTTGACAGCACCAATTTTCCAAGGAAGAAGCTGTGATGCTGGCAGAGCCAGTACTTTAAAACAGGTTGGGGAGATATCACAACCTGCTAAACAACTTAATATGAATTCTTTCAGTGTTTTGGAAGGGGAACTGCAATGCCAACCACCACAAAAGTGATTGGGAAGGACCCCAGAAAATTACTTAAAATATTTATTATTCTTTTCATGGCCAATGTTAGCCACACCTTTACTATATAACCTTTACTGTATAAATGTCATAGAAAAGGAGGAATGTTCAATATTTCTCAGCAAAATTTGTGAGCAGGTACCAAACAGAGGACACAAAGTGTGCACGCCTTTTGAGTTTGTGGAAGTCTGTCTTTTCCAGAAAGTATCTTTAAGTAAGATCAAGACAGAATCTATGAATTTATACAAATCATTTAAATCCTTCCCTTGAGCAAACCTCTATATAGGAAAAAAAAAAAAAGGACTGACCAGACTTTCATAATGCAATGTTGGCTTTGTTCTAGGAAAACATAGATTCTTTTTTTTTACCATGGCAAGTATTCTGTGTTTTAGTGATTTCTGGTTTCAGTTGCTATTTTTTAGGTTTTTTTTTTTAACCCCAAAAAGACACTAGTTCATAACTTTTGCACAATGTGTTGCATTCAGCCTGCTGCTTTTCTGAAAGAAAACAGCTTTTGAGGACAGGAAACTGCTGTGCAGCATGAACTTTTAAACAAGGAATGACCTATTTTCTTGCTTCTATGCCCACTGCTACTTCCTTTTTACTGCTTGGAGCCACAAAAGGAGACTCAGGGAGTAAAGTTTTAGGAAATCTTTCCTGAGGTGGAACAGCCACCTTGTCATTTTATTTGTTTCTTTTCCTGTAAAGGCACTGGGTGAACATTGTTTGTTGCTTAAGCCTTGCTTTTATACCAAGAATCCTCTCTCCATTTCGCACTGCCTAGGTTAAACACAAATTGCATTATAAGAGGAATGAAGGTAAAAACGCAGTTTTTTAGCTGCCTTGTATGTCAACATTTCGTGGTGGTGGGGACAATCAAATTAATCTTCTGAGCTATGCTCTGTTTGGTCTGTTGTTTGGGTAAGGTGGGGAAAGGAAAATGAAACTAATGTGTCAGAAATGAGATTGTGGATTGTGTTCATAAGAACTGTGAGCAAGGCAGGGTAAAACCTCAAAGGCATACAAATAAATTAATATAATTTTGAGATTGAAAGGATAAAGCACATATCACAAAATGTGAGTTGGGGATATGAATACAGATGCTATAGAAAAATAAGTGTAGGCATTTATGTAGAAAAAACTGGATCAAAGGAAATGCGTTCTGGGTCAGATTCTCACAGCTGGGGTGTATCTTTGCACTGCTCTGGAGATGGAATCTCACACTCAGCTTCCATTTACAGCTGGATTGCAATCGCTCTGCACCACAGAGGAGCCAGGATTTGTGTAGACCTGGCTTCTTGGCCCTGAAGAATAATAATAAATAAAATGTTGGTACAGGAAAGAAGTATTTTAGGATTATTTTGATAGCTAAAGTACTCACACTTTCAACATTGTTATGCAATCTAAACTAGTTTAGTTTGTCTAAACAGTAGCTTATATTTGGAGAAATAGAACATAAATAAATAAAAAAGGAATCACAAAGGAACAATCATTTAATAAGAAATAGAAATGTAGGAAACCTTTGTTGTCCTGCTACCATAATTTTCTGCCACAGTAGGACATAAAGAAATCAAAATTACCAGTTATGCATTGTAAATACTCAAAAAACCAGAACACTTCTTATGAAAAATAAACTGTTTTCCTGTAGTTTACCTTTAGTTTACCTTTATTGGGCTTTCGAGTACAAGTGAAAACAGGCTGAACTCACCCACTCACTTACACCCCAGTAGTTTCCCTTTATCAACATATATGTAATGATTTTACACTAAATAAATAATGTAGGCATTTTCAACCAGTATTTTTAAATTTCACACATCTTTTACTTTACAAAATCCTAACTTAATACATTTAGAGGAAATGCATGTTTTTGAGTGGAAATGCCTTTCTAGTTTAAGTGACAATCTTTACAGATTTGAATGAAATTGATGTATATAGTTGGAAGTAAAATGAAGCTGATACTAAATTAGTATAAACTGCAAGCAATTATACTTAAGTAAATAAAATTAAAACAATTCACTCGGTTGCAAGTGAGCAATGACTAAGATCTTAGGTTACAAGATTGCAAATTTAGAACAAAAGTTAACAGACACAGTCGCAATTTTCATTTACTACAGGTGTGCCTGTTTGGACACAAATCCAGGAGGAAACAGCCCAAAAAGGGCCTCTCTCTCTCTCTCCTGTTTGCCAGGCAAGCAAGTCCTGGCAGTCCCTCCCCCATGGGTTTGGGAAAAGAATTTCTTGAATGAAAGTGAAAAAACCGCTATTTATTTGACAGAGAGAGTTCTCCCTCCCCCAGGCACAGGGCAGAAAAGGACACTGAACCCCCTTCCCATTCCAGAGGTGGAGGCTGGTGGATTTCCCACAGCTTTTTCACTTAGCTTCTAGGCCTAAGGGCTGAGCAGAGCTGAGCCCTGCCAGGTCTGGGGCAGAGTCCCACCGAGTGTCCCAGAGATGGTGCGCTGGTCTAGGATGGAGAAGCAAGCCAAAAACAGTCCAAAAAGCCACTGAGGCAGATCTCAGTCTCTCCAGTCGAAAGCTGAAGGGTAGAGACCAAATCTCCCTCCTCTGCTACCAGCAGAAAAAGTCTCCAGCCAGGTAAAAATCTGTAAACATCCTGGCTGCAAGGTCAAGTGAGCTGCTTTGAAGAGTCCTCCCAGCTGCAGGTTAAAGGTACAAAAAACTTCAAGTAGGCGATAGGGAATACAGGATTGCCACAGAATCACCCCAAAAATAACAGATATATCACTTTGCAGTGAGTCACATGCTGTGAATTGTGATTTGAGTCCAGTTGTTAAAGGCAGGTATCTACAGTGACATCACTGTAAGCTGTAAGGAATTTTAAAGCATTTATCACAACTCAGAAAGATGCAGGCGTGTGCTGCCCCAAAGCCTCAGGGTATCTTCACAAGTAAGCATGACGATTACCACATTCTTTCAGAAATACTCAGAAATATGATACTGCCTTGGTGTAGGTGGCAAAGTTTTGGCAGTGGGAGGATTTAAGTTGTGTCCTGTGGGACTGCCCCAAGGTGGGCACGAGCTGGATCCAGAACAGACCCTCTGCAGAACACTGCTGAGTGCATCACTCAAGCTGGTGGTCTCTCTGGGAAAACATCTTTAAAAAAGAGAGAAATCAGCAGTCAGAAAGGAGTGAAGGGGAAATGGTGGGGAAGAGTGAGCAACAACAAGGGAGCACCGAATTCAGAGAAGAAAAACTCCAGATCAAGGTCAAAGCACAAGAATGGTCCATTCCAACATGCAGGAAGTCAAGAGAGTGTGGTGGAAGGCAAGTGTGGATGAACAAAGTACTTCTCACTGAGTCCTTTCCTGGTAAGGTCCGCTTACAGGTTACAAGTTCCACAATAGTGCCATTACTTCCTCAGTGGTGCAGCAGATGAGAAAAATCAAGTTATGTAAAATCAGGATACATAAGAAATCATATGGGAGACTAAAATTCTCTCTTAACTTCCTTTAATGAGTAGTTGCAGAGAAGAGGGAACCACTATTCTCAGAAATGCACAATGAAAGGACAAGATGCAACAGACAAAAACTTCAAAAAGAGAAATTCCAATAGAATCTAAGAGAAAAATTTTCACGGTGATGGTGACAAAGGATCAGAGGAGTTGCACAGAGAAGCTGTGGAATCTCTGTTTTTGGGGTCATCTGAACTTCAACTGGATTTGACTCTGTTCAAAGCCAACCCTTTGTGCAGGATATTGGATGACATCACCCCAGAGATCCCTGCTCATCTAAACTGTTCAATGATTCTTTGATGTCTGTCAGGTGCTCTGTCTCTGAGTGGTCATTGAGCAGCCTTCTTTCCTGTAACCCATTCACAGGAGTGCAGGCAGGAATGAGACAAAATTCCCACCCTGAGAGGCAGGTAGTGCCTGGTCCCTATCAGCAATCCCTGTCAGGAATGGAAGAACGACCAGGAGGAGGAAAGGTTTGCCCTCCTGAACAAAGAGAAACTGGGCTGAGGTAGAGGAACTAGACACATACTTTCCCTTGGTTTGTGGCTAAGAGAAGTAATCTGGAAGTGTTGTCAATCAGTACTTCTGTAATTAGCTCATTAAAAGTTTATCATTACTGATTTTTTATTGGATGAAAATGTAGACTAATATATAAGATAGAGTGAACTATTCCTTTTTGTAATATATAATCATTCTTCATGACAAGGATTGATTTATTTGTTTACTAATTTATTCCTAAATTATTGTGTTAAATATTTAAAGCATAAATATAAAAACTTTAGCAAATCGTATTATCTAAGTCCAATGACATCTTTTAAAAGTATTTAGTTTGGAGGCCAAATGTTATATTAAAAACACTCTCTCTGTGTTTTAGAGGAAAACCACTACATACTCCTTAAGAACAGCTCTATATAAATATCACTCAATTAAGAATTTGTAAGGTTTTGTTTCAAGAACAATCCCTTTATATTTTTTTAATACCATTTTAATGAAACAGAATTAAATACTGAAAGAATTAATACTGAAAGCACACACATTAGAAAATGTTATTATTTCTAAGGAAATGACAAGAACTTGCTTCTGAAAATGTGGATATTGTTATTCTTCTCTAAGTAAATACCCATTCACTTTCAGATTTATTTTTTTCATGGAAGGATAGGATCTCAAAACATAGGATTAAAGAGTTCATTACATTTACATAATGTAAATGGTTCTACACTGACTCCTTCAAAGAATGCCCACAATCACAAATGTAGATTTATACTTTTATTTTGTATAACCTGTTCCCAAATATTCAGCTAAAAAATCAAAACCCCATGTCAAATGGCACTGTATCAAAACTCAACAGCCTAAATGTATCTTTAGAATTGAGAGTATAAGTTTAACTGACCTAAACAGCATTATGCATATATCTTGCTTATTTTTTCTTGAAATGATGCCCTTTCAGTTAAATATACAAAAGAAAATATAAGAGTTTTTCTACAGACATAGTTTAGGAATTTCACTTAAGAACAAGTTTGTTATATTTTATTTGAAATTATGGGTCAAAAGACCTTATGGATAAAATGTCACATGGTGCTTAGGTATCTGCTGAATCTAGTGGGCAGTGTTACTTCCTTTTCACTTCTCAGAAAACTGGCTGAGAAGGGAATTCTCTGGAGAAATTATGAGAAATTCCCCCCATCCTGCATATATGAAGTTACTGAATTATGTTCAGTTGACTTCATCTGAAACTTTCATTTCTGACCCAGAGAATAAATGAAAGAGAAGGAAGGTAAACAAGGGAGAAAGAGAATAAATATTTACATACTATTCTATGTTAACAATACTTCAAACACTGTATCATTCAAAAATGGAGGAAAATAATGCAAACCTCCCACAGTGCTAACAATGTATATAGGTCTGAATTTAAATATGTGTAGTATATTTTTTCAAGGCCATCAAAATTTTCAGCTTCCATAACAATCTCTATTTCTCCTGTGTAAAGATTTATTTATACTCTACAAACAAAACTCAAAACATAGTTTTTGTTTCACAAGTGACTAGACTGATGTTAAAATATAATTGCTGTTGCTTACATAATGACTGTTCTCTGAAGTCTATTCCCTGTAGCCTTGTGTATCTTATTCTCTCAGGTGTTTTGAGATTCTTCCATCTCTCAGTATAGAAAACATAAAGCATATTCTGAGTGTATTTAAAAAAACCCCAAACAAACAACACAGCAGTTTGGCATATGCTGCTTTTACCATTTGACTAACATTTTTACACCAGCATGTGGTGTGAAAGTGTCTGTCATAGAGAGCTGAAGAAAAAAAGTCTAGTTTCTTAATTTTTCACTTGTAAAAGATCCACTTCAAGTCTTGTTGAAATCAAAGGATTTTTGAACAGCCACTAATGTGAAAAGGAAATAGATTCAGGTTTTCAGTAGGATTCTGGCAGGTTTTGTTACAAGGCAGAACTCTTCCACAGTGAAAGTCCATGTCTCAGACTCCAAATAGGACAGAAGTCTGTGTGAGAGGTGTGGGGATTTGTTGTTTTCTATTCTGCCAAAATCATATGAAGTTTGACAAGGTAAGTGCCAGAGGCTACACCTGGGATGGGAGGGGGCAATCCTGGATGTTCAGACAGCCTGGGGAAGGAGATGCTGGAGAGCAGAACAACGGAAAGGGACCTGGGGGTCCTGGTCAATGCAAGCTGAACATGAGCCAGCATTGCCCTGGCAGCCAGGAGGGACATCCCTGTCCTGGGGGACATCAGGGGCAGCATCACAGCTGGGCAAGGGAGGGATTGTCCTGCTCTGCTCTGGGCTGGGGCAGCCTCACCTGGAGTCAGGGAGGTAGTTTTGGATGGCACAATATAAAAAAGACATTAAACTATTAGAATGCATCCAAAGGAGGGCCACGAAGATGGAGAAGGGTCTGGATGGGAAGGTGTATGAGGAGCAGCTGAGGGCACTTGGTCTGTTCAGCCTGAAGGAGAGGAGACTGAGGGGAAATTGCATTGCAGTCTGCACCTTCCTGTGAGGGGAAGTGGAAGGGCAGGTAGTGATCTCTTCACTCTTGTGACCAGTGACTGGACTTGAGGAAATGGCCTGAAGCTGAGTCAGGGGAGGTTTAGGATGGATATCAGGAAAAAAATTTCACCCAGAGAGTGGCTGGACACTGGAACAGGCTCCTCAGGGAAGTGGTCACAGCACTAAGCCTGGCAGAGTTCCAGAAGCATTTGGACAATGCTCTCAGGCACGCTGAGAGTGTGACTCATGGAGTGTCCTGTTCAGGGCCAGGAGTTGGACTCAGTGATCCTGATGGGTCCCTTCCAACTCAGTATATTCTATAATGCTGTGATTCTGTGCTCTCTGGCCTTGGACACATCAACTAATCTCACTATCTTATTGAACATATTTTTAAGTTGTATTAGTTTCCATACCATTTTATGTGCAGTAACTAATCCATCAGGTACCAAACTTGAACTTGTTTGTGGAGTTGTATGCTGTGCCAACTGTCACTGTTTTAAAAGATACCTTAAACCAGTCCTTCTAATTCCTTTTGTTTGTCGTAGCTTGTCTTTGTCAGAGATAGTTTTTTTCTTTGAGCCATCTCCTGTTTCTCCCTAGAACTGAATTCTGATCCTCAGTGGCCCTGGAAATATAAGTCCAAAAATAAACTAGGAGGATACATATTAACAAGTGCATAAATAGCCTTGGCTTTCCTCATCTTTTGTACTCGCTCTTTAGACTTCTAGAACATATATATATATATGTTTGTTTTTTTTAAAACACCAGCAGGATATCACTCAATGAAAGGTCTGGATAACCTTCAAGAGGTTATGAAACTTTTGGTGCTGCTGAAGGTGTTCTGCATTCTTGAAGATGCCACTAGCCACTCAGCTCAGCAGAGCGTGCACAAAGACATGCACTGAGCTGGCTTGTTGATACTGAAGAGGAATACTCACTGCAGCCCAGATACACAAAGGTATAGTTGTATTACTTCTCTTGCATCAAAAGAGAGACAAAAGGAGTGTAGGCCTGTGACTGACTGGATCTTGTGAAGCTCAGTGGAGAGAGGATAATCTCTCCTCAACATTTTTTATACTCCCACACAGGGAAGCCACAGCCTACTAAAGTCCTTGGGGCACGGGTCTGTCATTTTCATTATTTCAAATATAGTAAGTGTTCTCTGGCAAAATTTTGTTGTCTTTCACTGCATGTAATAAGTCATATTACTCCATGTATGCTTTTCCAAGCAGCTTTTTAAAATTCAAATTTGGTATCAGCTTTCTTCAAAAATGATAGAAGTAGTTATTAGTCTGTGAGCATCTGTTAATGCTACAGACAAATATAAAATCCACATTAGCAACTTCCATTTTTTATTTTTCTAACATTTTTAACTTCTGAAACATCTGCTTGAGCTATTTTTCTCCTTGCATCTCAACTGCTCCATTGAAGTAGAGAGAGGTGAGCAAGCAGCTTGAGACTTCAGTTTGAAATATATTAAATAGGAAAAGCTCAAAGGGGAAACATCTGCTGAAGTGCAAATGTCTGTGCAGGATTGGAAAGCAAGATTTAAAGACTGAGGAATAGGAGAAAGAATCTTTCAGAGTATTTAAAATAGGATCTAGCTGATTTTTATAGTTCCCTTAGGCTGTTCAAGATCAGTACCTGAGTCACAGAGGTACACAATGTTGTGCAGATTCCCTTTGCTATATTTGTGTCTCTGTTACTCCTGACTTGAAAGGGAGCATGACCCAAGTTGCCTAGCATCCAGGTAGCTTCAGACCTGTCATTTTTTTATTGCTGTTGCACATGATGGAGAAATCATGAGATAATCTTGTACAAAAAATCAAGCTGCCTACTGTTCTAATCAAATGTGTTACACTTCAGAGCATGTGTGCATCCAGCAGTCCCACAGCACCTTGCCAAGTCATGCACCTGAATCTAAAGAGGGAGTGTACAAAAGATGGGCATGATAGCCTGTGTGAATTCCCACACTCTGTCTGGAGGAGCAAAGGTTCCCTGGATATTCACAGAGTGAAAAAGCACCACTGTTTATTCAGTCCCTGGCATACACAACAAGAGGTGACTCTTCTTTATTCAATGCATGACTGTAATATTATGCATCCTTGTAATATGGGTCTGGAGGAAATGATATATCAGCTTCCCAGGCAAAGTGTTTTATTTTTACAGAAAGGAAAGGAAAAAAAAAAAAGAAAAAAGAAAGAAGAAAAACACCCTAAAAATTCCAACCCTAAAGACCCTGAGGCTGGCCTTAGCCAGATGTTTTAATTTCAGAGGATTGATCTGTGAAGGATGCAAATTTCTTTGGCATTGCCTGTAGGGTGACAGCAGTGACAGCTTTCCTGGTCAGAGGACAAAGATTGTCACTGAATTTGCTAAGGAACATGACAAAAGAAAATTATGTCTACAGAGCTAATTCCCTTCATCTATCACAGGAGGAAAGCAGGAATATTTACATTCAGGTGAATGCATGCATAGTGTTATAAATATGAAAATAAAATACATTGACTATCTATAAGACAATAAAATCATCTGCCACACATTTAGTCAGGAAGTCACTCAAGTATCTTTAAGCCTAATTCTCTAAACATATGAAAAATCAACCATGTCTAGCAAAAGAGGGGTGGAAAATAGTTGGTTCATCCTCGATTGCCTTTAACCTGTTTCATCTACCTTTTCTTTGAGAGTTTAAAAACTCCAGTGATTCTATCTGGCTTTTTTAGGGATAAGATGAGCCAACAGGGGACAACCACAGCTAACATATGTAATATCAAATTCCATAAGGTACAGTATCTGCAGGCTATGGGCTGTGGGGCCTTTGCTATATATTATCAGAAGCCATTAGATTGGCTGATTCTGGCAAGAAGAGAACATATGTGTCCCACCTGCATTTATTTTGAAGTGTTGTCAATGGAGGACTGCAGATCACTAATTTTTAGAAATTCATACTCTGCAAAAAATTAAGAAAACCAAAAGTCCTACTTATGAAAAAGCAAAATAAATATGCAGGCTATTGTGATACAATAATTTGTGGGAAAAAAATAAAAGATTGATTTGCTGAGCATCTGAGAACAGAATGAATTTCAGAATTCAAAATTAGTAGAAATTCCAGTGATTTATAATACTTATAATACTATCAGCCAGCTGGTGCTTCTCTTCTGCAGCATAATTACCCAGGCAAGGAGTAGAGACTTTACAGACAAGGGGTGCAGAATGCCCATGAGGAAGTAGGGTTTGGGAGCACATTGCAGGAGAATTTTTAGGAGCAGAGCAAAAACTCAGGGAGGATATTGTGAAAGTGCAGGAGGGATAGAAAAGTACAAGGGAAGCCTTCCTTAGGAATATTGGCTCAGGAAATCCTGCAGGAAGTGTCTGAGGCAGGGCTGGAAATGATGCACTGATGGGCCTATACTCACAGTCTTCCCAGGCCCCACAGTTGGAGACGTTCCCCAATCCTGAGTGTCAGAAACTCTCAGACTCCAGGGGAAGGTGACAAGGTCTAGACAGAAAGTAGGGTTCCACTGTGGAGAACACTGCTGCTGTAGGTTATAGATTCTTTGCAGAGATGTGATAAGTTTACCAACAGCAAAGGAAAGTTTCTCATTTTGACCCTACTTTTGATGTAGGTTCAAAGGGGTTATGTTGAGAGGGGAAGTATTTAGGAGAGGTATTGCCACCTTGCCAGGGTCACTGCCACAAGGCAGCCCACCTTGGAAACTGATTTCTCTGGCAACAATTCCTTGTGTTTGACAGGCAGGAGGAAGTGGCTCTGATAAGATGTTCATGTGCCTTTGCAGCGTGAGAGGAGGGTGATATCATGGCTCTGCCCTTTATTAATCAGCTTCCTTCCTGCTTTAATCCTTTTCCAGGGATACAGTGTGGGCAGTTACAGAGATGCTATGTGAAGGAAACTTTATTCTTTTGTGTGGCTTTATGAGATAAGCTATAAAACTAGCTAGAAACATGCTCAGAGACTATTATTTCTGTATGTACCTCCTGAAAATAAGCAGTCTTTCTTCCCTGGTGTGTGTGTATGCCTTTGCTACCAAAGAATGGGCAAATTTTGAGAGCTAGTTGTTTTGATGATTCAAATTCAGTAATATTTTCATTTCTTGTACAAGTGTTTAGAGTTTCTACCACTTGTTTCATTTGGCTAATGCTACAGTGCCTGCAGCCATCTGCTAATTTTACAAAATGTTTAGATTAAAATTGAAACCAAGCTTTTTAATCTCTTCACAAAAATGCAGTTACCACTAACCTTCTACAGTGGGAAAGCAGCCTTCATTTATCACAATCTCCTAAACATATATGTTAATAATATCTATATAGGAAGAAAAACTGACTCACTGCACAAAGATGGGTTAGTTATAAACCACATTATGCTGAAGGATTAGCCATTAAACTGGTTCTAATAATTTAATTATTTCTCTGGGTTAGTACAAGAAGTTTGATTTTGATTTCAAGAAGACTTGGTGTTATTTCTTTTGGAAAAATAGTGACACAATTTCTCTACGTGGCAATGCTTACTTCTTCTTACCTTCTGAGCCCTTGTAAGGCCCAAGGGATTTGTTAGAGAAAAAGATTTGGATTCCCTTCCCTTACTTCCAGTTGAGATCATTTTGAACTCTATTCAGGCATGAAAGAAATACTAATCAGTCTTTTAGACTGGAGAGAAACTCCCAGGTGTATAGAATACATGTAAACTCTCCTATAAATATGAATATCATAACATCTGAGAAAAAAGCTAGATGAGGTAGGGAAGTTTTATTTATTTTTTCTTCAAATAGGAAAATGAACAATAGATTTTGCTGGAAACATGGAGGTTTCATTAACATTGGTAAGTGTTCTTTTAATCTAATCTTGAGTTACTCTTTGCAGGTTACATCTATCTATTTGTGGCTGAAAGATAATTGTCCTAAAACATCTCTGTCCCCTCACAAGGGTTTTTCTTTTCAAGGTGATGGAAGTTGTTTTTCTCTCCTCTCAGATGAAAGCTGTCCATATGGACCAGAAAGGGCCAGGCAATAAGAAACAAAGACTGCTCCCTGGAATAATTTAATGCAGTATGTGGATAATTTTACTCTTTCCTCCAGATAAGCAGGATTGGTTTTTTTTTCTAATATCAAAGGCAATCACATTAAGCACAGTAACAGCAAATCTTGTGCCAGTCTTCTGTTCATTGTAACCAGTAACTGTTTAATCCAAACTCCATGTAGGAACAGCAGCTGCAGAGAGGCAGGGAAGGCAGGTCTTCAGCTGCAGGTGAACTGCAGCATCCTGCTCTGCCCACCACCCTCGTGTGTCCTTTGGTGAGTGCTGGTGTAACTTCAAAGAAAGGCATGTGCTCCACTCAGATAAGCAAATTTGCTTTTTGGTTAGGGCAATTTCCCAGGAGGCAAACCCTTCCCAATTTTAAACATCTGAATCTGAAAACCAAGTTGGAACTCTGCCTTTTCTTGTCCTAGATAAGAGCTGTCTGCCACGCTGCTTAGCTGGGCAGCACTACAACTGTCTCCAGCCAGGCTCCAGAAGTCAGCCTGTCTCTGGAAGAAAAGAATTATGTGGAAAAATGGACAGGAGGGTTTTTTAGTCTGTGACTCAGCCTGTGAACAGAGAGAGCCCCTGAATTGGTGTTCTGAAACGGAATGATTTTGGTTACCCTCCTGTCTAGGAATCTTTATGGGCTACCAACGGGTTTGTCTTTATTCTGTGTGCTAGCAGGTTTGGATCCCATTCTGGGACACCCAGGTCCATGCCTTTGGAAATTCTGCTCCTTTTTCATGAACATAACTTTGTTGCTGCTAGTTTTAAACACATAAATTCTGCGTTGTGTTCAGACCTAAGTGTGTGGTGATAAAAATGGAAGTACTGAGACAAAGAGAATATTAAATATGTATTATGAAATTTTCTAATATGTGAGGAGAGAAATATTGGATTCAAGTCAAATTACATTTTCTCTCATTTGCATGAAGAAAACAGAAGCACTAATAATATATGTGTCAAATCAGTGATGGAAATAGCTGTGCAATCAAATGATATAATGATGGTATATAAGTGAAGGTGACCTACTAATGAATAATGTGGGAAGGAAAGACTGACAAAGTGTTAATTGATATGTCAAGCCAGTAATGTCAGTCAGTTGCATGGAAGAAGAGAAATTAGTCAGTGTAAATTGTGTAGTGACCATCAAAACATGCCAAAAACAATTGCATTTTCCATAAAGAACCTGACAGATAAGACATAAGAACAAACTGAAAAAAAAGGAAATATACCATATCTGATTTACTGCTCCAGGTACCCAGTAATGGTTCACCCAGCAATGCCTTTTAATGTCTAAGAAAAAAATATTTGCAGCATCTATGTACCACAATAATCCTTGATTCAACCCGTGAAGCTTTCACAGCTTCTCCTTAGAGAAATCCAATAAAATCTACAATGTCTGATCTGTATCTGCTCACACTGAATGGGCAGTGAGTAGGTGAAGTGATATAAAAAATGTATATATAAATCTGAGTTGAACAGAAGCTGAAAGAAAAAAAATAGGATTTTAAAATAGTAACCTCACTTTGTACTTCCTTGTGAAATATATTATAAAAAGTAAATGGCAGTTTCCTAGGCTGATGGGTTTTTTTACTTATCTTGCATTTTAAAGGGACCTTTGTTCTTTTTCTGATAGAAGTCTGAAAATCCAAAACCATTACTTTGGGACTAAATGGTCTGATCAATGTCATGAAATTGCACTAGTAATTCCAGACAGTGAGAGAGAAAAGAAATCCATTATATGGCTTTGTCACATGATTTAATCTAGAATAAAACTGAAATATTAAATATACATATATTTATATTATATATTTGTGGATCAGAGATGCCTGAGAAAATGTTTTTTTTTCTGAACTTGAAGCCATTTTTGGATAACATAAAAAGTCATATATTATTTTGTCCACTAGAGGGTATCAAACATATTTCCAATCATGCAGTAGAAACTCTCAGAAGCTCAGAAAATAAAATCAGGTGAGATTAATGTTACCACATTTTCAAAAAATAGCAGTGTCTATGTTTAATATAGTACTTTGTATAAGTGAAACAAATAACTTCTTCCTGCTATACAAAATACTAGATATATTTTTCATTATGAACTGTCTCTACACAACCTTGACTCCTCTTAATGTTATCATGAGAGAGAGGCCATGCTACAGTGAAATATTTACTGATATTTCTTCTGAATTGGAGCTGAAATTAAGATCTAGTTTGAGACTTTAATCTTACTTATGCAGTAAGATTAAATATAATTTTAATATCCTGGTTTGAATTTGCAGAGGCTTTTATTTCAATTTATAATTTGTGATAATCCCTAAAGAGAAACAAACAAAAAATAAAGCTTTAAATTATAAAAAAAAATACTTGTATTTTCTATTTGTATTATATTTTACAGTTTTCTTACTCTATAGTTCAGTTTTAAGGTGTTTGTTTTCAACAGAGAGGACAGAAAAGGCTCCCTCAAACTCAAGGTATTTAATAGGCCTTTTTATAATCCAGGATAATTATCAGTGCTGCTTATCAGCACTGCTAAAGCAAAGTCTGTCCTTCATGTGAAACTTGAAGTGGAAAAATTATGAAACAGAAATGCTTTCAAAATTCATTGTTCTTGTTAGTTTTGTGTTGAAATAAGACTAAACAAATTCAAGCACAAACTGAAGTTCACCTCCTTTAGCATTTATGTAGTTACTAGTACAATTAATCAAGGAAAGGTGTGAATTTGTCAGCACTTGAAAACTTTACCAAAATGGGGCTTGAAGAGATGGATATGGTTTTTTGTTCAATAGGAAGGTGGGCAGCACGACACAGGAGTTGGGGAATGAGAGTGGAACTCTGCAGTGTCTGTTACCATGAGGTCCATGGTCAGTGGTCCCTTGTGGCTGCAGTATTCACTGTATGTGACCCATGCTAATGAGTACAGGGCTTGCATTTTCCTGGACAAACTAGTTTGTGGGATCCCAGGAAATATAACACGCATGGCATTCATTCTCTTTGGGATAACAACAAAAAAAAAAAGTTCAACAAAACAAACCAAAAGCAAATAGACTTCTTTGAAACTATATATTCTTTTTGCTTAAATGCAGAATCCACAGCTGACTCTCCTGCAAATCTTTGTTCATAATGTTTGTGATATTAAGATTTTTTTTAATGTTTATTTCTGATTTGTCTGTATTAAAATCAATTGAATTGGACACCCTTCATCAGCTAGCCCTCTAGGTTCTCTCAGTTCTCCAGAAAACAAGTCTTGCCAAATCCCCTTTATTTTCATTTGTCTCTGGGTTTTATCCCTAACAGTGTTGTAGAAAACCTTTGTCTTTGGAGTTAAAGCAATAGTGAATTTATTGCAGGTTTTCTTTTGCATCTGCCTTTATTAGCTAGGTGCTGCTGAAAAGACAGATAATGAGATAAATTGCCCTATGAAAATTAAGAGGTCCAAAAAAATCTCAACAGTTAAGCTTCATGTGAAAAAACAAGCCCACCATGAACTGAAAATTTAGTTCAGATGAGGCTGGCAGAAAATTTCTGTTGAGTTTAAGATTCTCAAGTGTTCAAAGTACCTTCTTGCCTGAGAAGGAGTGAAGGAGTCACCACTACTACGTTCAGACTTCACTGCTATCAAGGAAACGGCAACAGTATGACATCCTGGACACACCACCCTGTCTTTTAGTCTTGCAGTGTCCTGAACAATATCCAGAATATGAAAATGTACTCCACTCTTCTTCATCTAAAAAGAAAATTACTCACCCCTCTTGTTCCTAGTGAATGTCATTATCTTCTTTCATTTCCAAATAACTTGACTGAATTGACCTTCAGTAATTCAGCCTACCTAAATGCAAAACACTAGCCCACTGCATTCAGATTATCACTGGAAAAATGCACATTAGAAAATAAGCTTGGCATTTACGTTATCAGATAAGTGCAATTAGTCTTACAATGAGGGTTTATTTTGAATGTATCATTTACATCAAAGAAACAGAGCCTCGTATTCTGTACAAGATGATCAATGACAAAAGTCCAGAAGTCAACAAGTAGGTCGTCTTTGGTTTTTGTAAAAATTGGATTAATCTTTATAGGTCCTATAGAATAAAGGAAGTTGTTAATTCTTGTAATTAATTCACTACCTCCCTCGCAAATATTACTGAGCTTTAAATTTCTATCATATAGTCTTTATTCAGGTTGTGTATCCATGAAATCAAAGACGGGGTGAAACCCTGGATCATATATTTCAGCCCACTTACTGTCATCTCCTTTATGCAGAAGCACTTGGGAGACACGATTTTAAAACAGTGTTGACTGAGTTATAATTTCCTAAAATCTCTATAGTTAAAGATAAAAAATGCTATTTTTGTTGCTTTTTAACCCTATGTTAGGTCTTTAAAATCAGAAAGATATTCCTAAAATTCAGAAGAATTAGTTTGAGGTGCTCTTGCAGTAAGAGAAAATTTCACACAGATTTTTTGCACATAGACATTTTATGTCTGTTTTATGCCAACATGCTTATGCACACATTTTGATGTTCTACTTTCTGAGCATAATGAAGACATCTGAGACCCAGATTATTCCCTGTAAATACTTTGTGCTCCATCCCTTCTGGCTACTTGTTAGTGTTCATATTCAAAGAGGATCATACTCCACTGCAACAAAAAATACCAAGAGCTTGGTCCTGAGTAGCACTCATCTAGGCACATTGTGAGGATTTGAGAAATGTAATCTTCTGGTTTTGATGTTCATGTAGTTATTTTCCCAAAATGTTAGTCTTGCTGCACTAGATAAATGTATTTGCACTCTGTCAATGTGTATACATTCCTCTCAGCTTGGTTCCTAACAAGAAATAATTTCTCTGGGTTACTGGGTAACGTTCTGTTCTTCTGTCCCTTATCGATTTGTGCGCCAAGTCACAGAGCTGCTGGTCTGATACTCACTTCCTGGAGGGAGAAACTCTGCTTTCAATCCAAGCACTCTGCCCTTTCACGGATATGCCTGGAATTTCTGCTTTCTGTGTTACCAAGCTCCACCCAAACTTACTTTCCTTTCAGGAAGAGTCCTGAAGGGTGCATCCTGTGAGATTTCCTGACACCTGGCATGGAGCCAGCAAAAAAGGATTTTAAAAAAAAATTTTCTTTAGAAATCCATCTAATTTCACCTTAAAAAATTCTTTATTTGCACATTAGCCTCTTACTGTTGGTGGAAGCATTACTTATTAAGGCAGAGGGGGATGGCAGTCCATTTGGACATATTTTTCTTCTTGTAGGAAATCCACTTCCTGCTGTTTAGTACTTTAATGTACATGTGCTAGAATGGCAAAATTCATTCTACCTTCAACTCTGACTGTCATTTTAAATCTAAATATGATTGTTCAACAGTAGCAGATTAGCCTTGACTGGCTGCCAGGTACCCACAAACTGGTCTGTTACTCCCCTTACTCAGAAGGACATAAAGATAAGAAAAAATACTCATGGGGTGAGATAAGGTTAAAGCAATTACTCACCAGGTACCATCATGGCCGAAATAGACTTGACTTTGAGAAGATAAATTTAATTTATTAACAATTAAAATGAAGTATGATAATGAGAAGCAAAAAACAAACTGAAACTACTTTCCCTCCACCACTTTCCCCTATCTTGCTCAGGCTCTTTGTCTTCTTCACTCTCAAATCCTCCACTCCAAGGGAGTGACACGTTGTCTCTGCCACTCCTTCCTTCTCTCACTCCTGCCCTGCAGCAGCCTGGGGTCTCTCCCATGGAATACAGTCCTACACAAACTGCTCCAAGGTGGGTCCCCTCCATGGAGAACAGTCCTTCAGGAACAGACTGCTCCAGTGTGAGTCCCCCACTGATGACAGATCCTGCCAGCAAACCTGCTCATGCATGGACTCCTCTCCATGGGCTGCAGCTGCCTCCAGGACATACCCACCCTCTGCAGCATGAGCTGCCCCATGGTCTGGCTGCTGGAGGATCTCTGCTCCACCCTGGGCCTCCACAGGCTGCAGGGGCACAGCTGCCTCACCATGCACTGCCCGGGGCTGCAGCTCCGGCACCTGCAGCACCTCCTCCCCTTCCTTCTGCACTGACCTTGGTGACTGCAGAGCTTTTTCTCTGAAATTTTTCTTACTCTGCTCCCCCACAGCTGCTGCACAGCACTATTTTTCTCTTTCTTAAATGTATTGCTGTGTGGGCTCTGCTTTGGCCAGTGGCTCCATTTCAGAGCTGGCTGGAACAGAATCTGTCCAATATGAGGGTGACCTCAAGTCTCTCACAGAGATCATCCCTGCAGTGCCTACCCAACTCCCAACCTTGCCATGTGAACATAATGCATCAATTCATACTCCTTTTCTATTTAAAATATGTATGTGCCCCTCAGATGCATATGCAACTTGAAAATTGTACATGCAACTCAAAAATTATGTATGTTACTTTGATTCTCCAAACTGTTTTGTTTCTTCAGATGGCTCATGACAAAGATGGGGGTTTAAGCTTTCTCAGTGTTCATTATTGCTATTCTTTGGAACATAAATAACCTGTTTTGTGATTTTGCTTTAATTATTCTTTTCTGATTATTCTCTTCTATCCTTTCCCATCTCATCCCAACCCACTTCATCCTGTTTTGCCTCATCCCATGTTTACCCTGAAGATTTCTTCTCTCCAGGCTTGGTTTTATCTAATACACTTTCATTTTGCTTGAGCTTTCTGCCTTTAACTTCTGAAATTTTCTTTCCCTGAGTCTCACAAGTTCTTCCCATTATCCATCTTCTTTGTTATAACCCTGAGTTCCACTTGATTTTCCAGTATATTTTTATAAATAAAACAGTGCTTATCCAAATAGCTATAAAATAACAGAATAAACAGGATGATTCCTAGATAGTAAACTTTTCCTTTACTCCCTTGGTTTGTTGTTTTTTTAATTATAGCTTGTATATATTTTCTCTTTTCTAATTTGAATTGCTAGACAAAGAACACTTGAAATGTTTATGTCTCAGCTCTTATTATGAGTTATGAAACATAAGTGTATTTGATGATATAAAAGAAGTGGGAGAGGTTCCAATCCAGTTGCAATGTTTTTCCTTGATGTGGCTGATGCCAGTCTCTTCTGTTCCTTCATACTGTTGTACTTTCTGTTGGCTATTTTTTTTCATACTTACTATCTGTTCATTAAGAATGTTTGAGCAGAGCAAAACAAATTCAATAATACATGATCTTCCAAATCTGCTATCTTTGTTTTAACAGAACAACCTTTCAAATTAAAAATATCCTGACTGGTGTAGGTCCATTATCTATGAGATAAGCCTATTTCTTAACTGATCTCATACACAAAGTATGTGCAAATAATACTTGCATGGCTTAATATATCCTTGTTTAGAGTGGATTTTTTAGATTTAGAGCTCCTGATGATTTCATACAGAGGAAAAATGAGTTTGTTTATCTTTCTGATTACAAGTAAATAAATAGGGAGTTATCCTTATCATTTTTTTTCATTTAAGTTCTCTCAAATGCTGCATGTTAAGTAAGAAGCTATACAGCAGTACAATGCCAGAGCATGGAGATAATTCAGCAAATGAAATTTTTACTAGTGAAATGGATATTACTTATTTAGTCTGCATGCTTCTAAGTGCAGGAAAACAACTCGTTAGCACTATTTATTAAGAGAGGATGAATGGTCTGAAGGTGGAGACAGCCATAGCATAGAAGTAATGGGCAAATGCTTTAGAAGGGTTTAAAAAAATAAGCATTCTCTGCTTTTCAAAATACTGTGTATGTCTGAAGACATGAATTTCACAAAAGGTGCTAAGTGCTTTAAGTGGCTTAATATATTCTAATGGAGACAGTGAACTGTGAAAGAAAACTTTCTCTGAAATGAATGAAAAACAACTGTATTCATTTTCACAGATGTTGCTAAAAACATCTGTTACTTAAAGCTGCATCAGCTTTAATTGGATACTATTCTTAACTCTCTCCTACTCTTCATTTTTCTAATAGTTGATTTCACTTGGTATTGATTTCTGTGTGTAGAAACTCAGTAATATATGACATTGCTATATGCTGCTGAGTTTTTAGAAATGTGTGGGTATTTCATCACTCATAGCTTGCAAAGCAAAATCTGTACATGCACAAGAGGGCTCTGGTGAAATGGGTTTGCACAGAGGATCTCTCAGAAGCTGGAGTGCTTAACCCCTTGGTAGGGGTCATGTGGAGGCTGAGTCAGAATCCTGAGCTCTTTAACACAATCCCCACCCACTCTGATGGCTAATGGCAATGACAAAGGAGCAACTGCCTTCTCTTTTTGCTGCCTGCTATGGGAGACGATGCAACAAGTCTCCTCATTGGTTTTCCAGTGCCTGGGACAAAGCTTTGTTTCCAGGTGGCATGTTCACAGTCTGGTAACAGCAGATCAGTGAGCTAGGATTGGTGAAGAACAGTGTCATCTGTGTCAAGGCAGGACAGCAATGAAGCCAGTCCCTAGGGAAGACCAAACAAAAGAAGATAGTCCCTAAAATTAAATGGAAAGAACATCTGTCAGGTTTTCTGTATAGTTTCCTGCCTTCCCAGAGAGAAAATGCTACATATATTTGTGCTGTCCTAAGTTTGCATTACTAGTAAATCCTTACCTCTGAATTTTGATTTCTTTCTCTTTTTTTTGCCCTATATCCTAGCTTCAAGAAAATCTACAGGGTTTATAAGAAAATGGATTGTCCAGATTTTTATGTTCATGATGATCTCTGTGACCAGTAGGATTCATTCAGCTACATTTTGCAAGGGCTCACTGCTTCTTAATGTTTCACAAGGTAAGCTGTAACTCAACAGCTTTATTTTCCTCCTGGCTGCATTTCATCTTCCTTCAGTCCTACATGCCCACCTCTTTTCTTTTGGAAACTCTACTCTCTCACAAGTTCTACTTTAGTAAGGTAGCTGGAATGGTGGCCTTAGATATCATTTGTTTTTTTCCTGTTTGCCCCTCTGCAAAAGGTAGCTTTTCTGATACACCACAAAAACTACTTTGCTTCAGGAGTGGGGCAACATCGTCTGATGCAGCTGCTGCCTTCAAGTCTCTTCAGATTAAATCACATTAATTTACTGCAGGATCATTATAAAGCCATTCATGGCTGATTCTGTACTCAGAAATCACATTTACCAGCTAACTGAATGGATGAATGTAGAGGAAATTACAACTTTCTTCTCTGAAATCATAGACCTCTTCCACTCAAACAAGAGAATTTCTACTAGCTGAGGGCTATTAGAAGGCATACACTAGAGCTCCACATCATGCCTGTAATGCCTCAAACCATGTAAAGTAAACTGTTGTAAAATTTTATTAAAAGTCTCATTCTTGGTAGAGATTCCTATGGAAAATTACAAAACAGTATCACATTATCACAAAGAAGATGGAGTAAAGTGAAAATCAGAAACAAACAATAGAGTTTAAAGAGGAAGGATTGAAGGAAGATTAAAAGAGCCCAATACATGAGATTTCAGTAAAATGAGATTGCAGGATCACATGATTGTTCTCTAAATTTATGTAAATGGTTTTGGGAATAGAAAATTATTTCTATGTAGTACAGGGGGAAGTACATAAGAGAACAGTTAGATAAAATATAACAAATCCCACAACACCACCAAAATGGAGTTTGAAGGTTGTGATGCTTTTTCAAGCAGCAAACCTTTGCACAGAAAAAGATCCATTACAATGTCTTTAATGAGCTAAATACTCTGCAAAAAATTCAGGAAACATCTGTTTTTCTACTCATAATTATATTTTATTCAGTAATTTTGAAGAAACATTGAAATGTTTTCCCAATTGTTTAGTAGGACTTTGAAAAGAAACCTGAACAAAGCACCAAAAATAGTAGGGATAGATAGCATACTGTCAGTGTACTAGGTTATATGATTTAATAAATCTATTCCACTATTGATTTCCATTGAGCTATGATTTCTCACAGAATCTGAGTTGTTTTTTAGTTTTGAAGTCTCATATTACTTCAAGGGAACCCAGCTGAAACTTGCAATTAAGATTTTCTTGTTTTTTTCTTTCTTTTTTTTTTTTTTTTTCTGTGTTTGAATTCAAATAATAAACTCTAATGATAACAGCACAGGGATGTTTGGATAAATTCTGTGAAATACAATGTACATTTTTCATCTTGTTTTCCTTCCTGGTCAGTCAGAAGAATCAGAAGCAATTAAAAGTCCCATTGTTCCAGTGCAGTAAGTCTCCAAGACAGGGAGTGCTTAACTCTTGAAGGAACACTTCACAGGAGGTTTGAGTTGCCTGCAGCTGTCCTCAGGAACAGTTAACTGGTAGAAATCTGTTAAATCATCGATTGAGTGTTATAAATAAATATATAGGATGGTTAGTACAGTATTTTTTTAGCCTTTCTTCCATTGTCTATACAATACACAAACATGTATCCTTAAGTGTGTTACTGCCTAATATTATAGAATGGTTTGGAGTGGAAAGGATCTCTTAGGGTCTTCTAGTTAAAGTCCCCTGCAGTGAGCAGGGACATCTTCAATGAGGGCACCCTGTTCCAGCCTTTCACCACCCTCATCCTAAAAAATTTTTCTGTTATCCAGTGTAAATCTACCTAACCCATTTTCATTTAAAGCCATTACTCCTTGACCCATTGCAGCAAAGTCTACTACAAAACCCATTCCCATCTCTTTTATGAGCTCCTCTAAGTACTAAAGGGAGAAAAAATGGTTTCCTTGGAGTCTTCTCTTCTTCAGGATGCACAATCCCAATTCTTCCCAGCTTTTCTTCACAGCACAGATGCTCCATCCCTCCAATCATCTTCTTGTCCCTCCTCTTTCCTGTGCTGGGGTGCCCCAGAGCTGGATGCAGCACTGCAGGTGCCAGAGCAGAGCAGAGGGGCAGAATGCCCTCCCTCCCCCTGCTGCCCACGCTGCTTTGGATGTGGCCCAGGATGTGTTTGTCTTTCTGGGCTGCAAACACACACTGCCAGCTCCTGTCCAGCTTTTCATCCACCAGCAGCCTCAAATCTTTCTCAGCAGGTTTACTCTCAGTCCCTTCAGCCTCCAACTCAAATTGATACTGAGGGCTGCCCTGACCTCAGGACCTTGAACCTGACTTTGTTGTCTCTCATGAAGTTCACGTGGTCCCACTTCTCCAGCTTGTCCAGATCCCTCTGGATGGCATCCTGTCTCTCATGTGTGCCAATCCCACCACTCAGCTTGGTGTAATCTGCAGCTTACTGAGGGTGCACTCATTGCTACTGTCTATGTCTGTGATCAGGATATTAAACAGTTAATATATTAATAATATATTAATAATATATTAAACAATACTGGCCCCAGTATGGGCTACTCTCATCACTGATCTTCATCTGGACATTGGCACATTGACCACTAACCTCTGGATGTGATCATGCAATAAATTTCCTATCCACTGAATGGTCCACCTGTCCAACCCATACTTTTCCAATTTAGAGAGAAGGATATTGTGGGACACTGACTCCAGACCTGTGATCTATGTAGCTCTCCCATTTTCCACTGAAGTAGTAACTGCATCATAACTTGTACTGCTGTGGCTGACAGAAGGAGACACTTAAAGATTCATTATACAATCATNCAGAGCAGAGCAGAGGGGCAGAATGCCCTCCCTCCCCCTGCTGCCCACGCTGCTTTGGATGTGGCCCAGGATGTGTTTGTCTTTCTGGGCTGCAAACACACACTGCCAGCTCCTGTCCAGCTTTTCATCCACCAGCAGCCTCAAATCTTTCTCAGCAGGTTTACTCTCAGTCCCTTCAGCCTCCAACTCAAATTGATACTGAGGGCTGCCCTGACCTCAGGACCTTGAACCTGACTTTGTTGTCTCTCATGAAGTTCACGTGGTCCCACTTCTCCAGCTTGTCCAGATCCCTCTGGATGGCATCCTGTCTCTCATGTGTGCCAATCCCACCACTCAGCTTGGTGTAATCTGCAGCTTACTGAGGGTGCACTCATTGCTACTGTCTATGTCTGTGATCAGGATATTAAACAGTTAATATATTAATAATATATTAATAATATATTAAACAATACTGGCCCCAGTATGGGCTACTCTCATCACTGATCTTCATCTGGACATTGGCACATTGACCACTAACCTCTGGATGTGATCATGCAATAAATTTCCTATCCACTGAATGGTCCACCTGTCCAACCCATACTTTTCCAATTTAGAGAGAAGGATATTGTGGGACACTGACTCCAGACCTGTGATCTATGTAGCTCTCCCATTTTCCACTGAAGTAGTAACTGCATCATAACTTGTACTGCTGTGGCTGACAGAAGGAGACACTTAAAGATTCATTATACAATCATATTAAAAACCCCCAAACATCTCTTTCCAAGGCATAGGATATAATTGGTTTCCAGCACGTAAATGGTAGAACAAAATATGAAGCACTCTGGGATGAGGAGATAATTTTAAAAGATGGAGAGGTTGGCAGAAATGCAGAAGACACAGGTCAGCAGTTGTCTAATAAAAAACAGGAGGGAACTGTTGACTGATGACAATGACAGGAATTTAGAAAGAACCCAGTGGCAGCTTGGGAAGTTGATGCTGGTCTTTTTCCATGCCATGAGGGTAGAATGGGAAAATTGACTGAATTTGAAGTAGCTGACAGAGCAAAACTGGGAATAAGAAAAATCATAGGCACATGCCCCAATCCAGACGGGAAGAAGAAAAATTAGAATATAGCATTATAGCTCCAGCTTTGAAACAGCAAGGAAATGTCTCTTAACTCAGTCATAAAATCCACCAGACATAGGTAACTGATTTCATAGAAATATTGTCAAGTAAGCTACTGAAGAAGCACATTTCTTCTTATGTGTATGAGTAGCTTTATTATAAATCCAGTAGGATTCTCAAGATTCATTAAAAGGGAGGATCTGTAGATCTTTTTAAAGACCATCTGTTTTGATTCTGGGATCATCACCTTGTCAGGTTATGAGGAACACTGTATTCAGTAGAAACTAACAAATACAGTATTAAAATTCGTAGGATGTATTTTCCTGATTAATAATGCAGATGCCTTACTTTCCTCATTTTAAAATCTGTTTCAGGGAACAATTGAAGTCTTTCATTCCATTTTAAAGATTTTTTTTTCCTTTGAAGAATGCTGTCTTGAAACCAAGAATAGTTTTTCTGCGGTTCTAAGCTCTGATTTATTTTTTCTCCTCTAAACTAGGGATTCTGCCTCCTTCTATTTGATATATTATTTGTCTATTTAGAAATCTGACTTGGACACCTTACAATGCAATATTTACAGAACTGTCATAACTTTGTGATTTATGCAATGTAGGCTATATGATTTGTGCAAAATACATCAACATTATTTTTGAGGTTTCTTTCCAAGCTGTGGAAACATGAAAGACTTTGATACTTTTGCAAAACATTACTGAAGCAATTATAATTTGTTGCTATTAATTTTTATTAAGGCAGAATAAACATTAAACTTTGTAACTTTTCAAGTCAAAACATGCTTTAAATGTAATAGTTCAATATCTGAATTATACAAAAGAATCTTGGAGGGGTAGTAGAGAGTCTCAGCCCATGATTTGTATATGGGCACAACACATTTCTCATTAATGTTAATTGGATTTATAAGCCTGCATCAAAGGAAGAATATAAGCTTAAAAGTAACTTTCAGTCATGCTCAGATCTGACTCCTTCTTTGGCATTTTCCACATTTTTCTAGAGTTTTTCTCAAACTCTATTTTGAACTAAACAGAATTTTAGTGTGGATCATAATGATGCATTGTTTAATCAATTTATCAAGGTCAGCATAACTAGTCTACTTACAGAGAGACCTCTGTTCTTTCCTAAAAATATTCTGCATGCTCTGTTATGATTCACCTGAAGGAATGTTCTGAATTACATTAAGAAATAAATAGATTTTTGTGCATTTTCCCTGAAACCACTGCCGCTATAGTTTGATCAGAAGCAAAAGAAAACAGATGGTGGCCTCCTCAGCACCTTG
Organism: Notiomystis cincta; assembly: GCA_013398075.1. Classification (NCBI taxonomy): domain Eukaryota; kingdom Metazoa; phylum Chordata; class Aves; order Passeriformes; family Notiomystidae; genus Notiomystis; species Notiomystis cincta. The sequence goes on along the minus strand of VZRX01018045.1, from coordinate 78,952 downwards.
CAACCCAATATCCTATCGCCTGCACATTTCTTGTTTTGGTACTGCAGACTAGGAAGACGTTTCAGTAATTAGTTCTTCTAAGACAATAACTTAGTTATTTTAATGCATATTTCTTCAAACAAGTGGTGTAAACCAGCAATGCATCTCACTTGGACTGCAGTCAAGGCTCCATTTCATTAATTTCTATCTATAACTACATGAGTGCATTATGAACCTGCAGTAGTCAGGATGGCATCACTATTTATATTGATATCTATTTATACACCTTGGGCAAGGAGAAACTGATTGTTCTCCTGATCCCAGGAGGAGAGTGGAACAATGGCACTTGCTGATGCTCCCTTTAGCTGACTGTCAGCAAACAGCTTCCCACAAGTAATTGTTTATACCATGGCAGAGAGGATGAGAATTCTTTGCTGGCAACTGCTGACCCACAGCTGCAATTAGGGCTTTGTATGGACCAGACAGTCCTGAAATCAGGGTAGGATAATGAGACATAAATCCAAATCATAACCCGCACCTCTCTCTTCTTCCTGGGCTCATCTTCACTCCTGAATTCTCTGCCTTCTTCCCCCCAATGGCC
>VZRX01018045.1:31804-78247 GCA_013398075.1 Notiomystis cincta | reverse complement strand
AGCTTGTCCAGATCCCTCTGGATGGCATCCTGTCTCTCATGTGTGCCAATCCCACCACTCAGCTTGGTGTAATCTGCAGCTTACTGAGGGTGCACTCATTGCTACTGTCTATGTCTGTGATCAGGATATTAAACAGTTAATATATTAATAATATATTAATAATATATTAAACAATACTGGCCCCAGTATGGGCTACTCTCATCACTGATCTTCATCTGGACATTGGCACATTGACCACTAACCTCTGGATGTGATCATGCAATAAATTTCCTATCCACTGAATGGTCCACCTGTCCAACCCATACTTTTCCAATTTAGAGAGAAGGATATTGTGGGACACTGACTCCAGACCTGTGATCTATGTAGCTCTCCCATTTTCCACTGAAGTAGTAACTGCATCATAACTTGTACTGCTGTGGCTGACAGAAGGAGACACTTAAAGATTCATTATACAATCATATTAAAAACCCCCAAACATCTCTTTCCAAGGCATAGGATATAATTGGTTTCCAGCACGTAAATGGTAGAACAAAATATGAAGCACTCTGGGATGAGGAGATAATTTTAAAAGATGGAGAGGTTGGCAGAAATGCAGAAGACACAGGTCAGCAGTTGTCTAATAAAAAACAGGAGGGAACTGTTGACTGATGACAATGACAGGAATTTAGAAAGAACCCAGTGGCAGCTTGGGAAGTTGATGCTGGTCTTTTTCCATGCCATGAGGGTAGAATGGGAAAATTGACTGAATTTGAAGTAGCTGACAGAGCAAAACTGGGAATAAGAAAAATCATAGGCACATGCCCCAATCCAGACGGGAAGAAGAAAAATTAGAATATAGCATTATAGCTCCAGCTTTGAAACAGCAAGGAAATGTCTCTTAACTCAGTCATAAAATCCACCAGACATAGGTAACTGATTTCATAGAAATATTGTCAAGTAAGCTACTGAAGAAGCACATTTCTTCTTATGTGTATGAGTAGCTTTATTATAAATCCAGTAGGATTCTCAAGATTCATTAAAAGGGAGGATCTGTAGATCTTTTTAAAGACCATCTGTTTTGATTCTGGGATCATCACCTTGTCAGGTTATGAGGAACACTGTATTCAGTAGAAACTAACAAATACAGTATTAAAATTCGTAGGATGTATTTTCCTGATTAATAATGCAGATGCCTTACTTTCCTCATTTTAAAATCTGTTTCAGGGAACAATTGAAGTCTTTCATTCCATTTTAAAGATTTTTTTTTCCTTTGAAGAATGCTGTCTTGAAACCAAGAATAGTTTTTCTGCGGTTCTAAGCTCTGATTTATTTTTTCTCCTCTAAACTAGGGATTCTGCCTCCTTCTATTTGATATATTATTTGTCTATTTAGAAATCTGACTTGGACACCTTACAATGCAATATTTACAGAACTGTCATAACTTTGTGATTTATGCAATGTAGGCTATATGATTTGTGCAAAATACATCAACATTATTTTTGAGGTTTCTTTCCAAGCTGTGGAAACATGAAAGACTTTGATACTTTTGCAAAACATTACTGAAGCAATTATAATTTGTTGCTATTAATTTTTATTAAGGCAGAATAAACATTAAACTTTGTAACTTTTCAAGTCAAAACATGCTTTAAATGTAATAGTTCAATATCTGAATTATACAAAAGAATCTTGGAGGGGTAGTAGAGAGTCTCAGCCCATGATTTGTATATGGGCACAACACATTTCTCATTAATGTTAATTGGATTTATAAGCCTGCATCAAAGGAAGAATATAAGCTTAAAAGTAACTTTCAGTCATGCTCAGATCTGACTCCTTCTTTGGCATTTTCCACATTTTTCTAGAGTTTTTCTCAAACTCTATTTTGAACTAAACAGAATTTTAGTGTGGATCATAATGATGCATTGTTTAATCAATTTATCAAGGTCAGCATAACTAGTCTACTTACAGAGAGACCTCTGTTCTTTCCTAAAAATATTCTGCATGCTCTGTTATGATTCACCTGAAGGAATGTTCTGAATTACATTAAGAAATAAATAGATTTTTGTGCATTTTCCCTGAAACCACTGCCGCTATAGTTTGATCAGAAGCAAAAGAAAACAGATGGTGGCCTCCTCAGCACCTTGCAACCCAATATCCTATCGCCTGCACATTTCTTGTTTTGGTACTGCAGACTAGGAAGACGTTTCAGTAATTAGTTCTTCTAAGACAATAACTTAGTTATTTTAATGCATATTTCTTCAAACAAGTGGTGTAAACCAGCAATGCATCTCACTTGGACTGCAGTCAAGGCTCCATTTCATTAATTTCTATCTATAACTACATGAGTGCATTATGAACCTGCAGTAGTCAGGATGGCATCACTATTTATATTGATATCTATTTATACACCTTGGGCAAGGAGAAACTGATTGTTCTCCTGATCCCAGGAGGAGAGTGGAACAATGGCACTTGCTGATGCTCCCTTTAGCTGACTGTCAGCAAACAGCTTCCCACAAGTAATTGTTTATACCATGGCAGAGAGGATGAGAATTCTTTGCTGGCAACTGCTGACCCACAGCTGCAATTAGGGCTTTGTATGGACCAGACAGTCCTGAAATCAGGGTAGGATAATGAGACATAAATCCAAATCATAACCCGCACCTCTCTCTTCTTCCTGGGCTCATCTTCACTCCTGAATTCTCTGCCTTCTTCCCCCCAATGGCCCAGGAAGACAGGGAGTGAAGTCTGTGGTCAGTTCATCACATGTTGTCTCTTCCACTCCTTCCTCCTGAGGGGGAGGACTCCTCACACCCTTCCCCTGCTCCAGTGTGGGAGCCCGTCCCACGAGACACTTTGTCCCACTGAGTACTTCCCACAGGCTGCAGTTCTTTCTGAACTGCTCCTGCATGGTCTGTTTACAGAGGGTGCAATCCTTGAGGAACAAACAGCAGAACATATGCTCCCCATGGGGTCACAAGTCCATGAGACCATAGGTTCTGCCAGGAGCCTGTTCTAGCATGGTCTTCTCATAGCACCACAGCCTCCTTTGGGCATGCACCTGCTCTGGTGTGGAATCCTCCACAGACTGCAGATGGATCTCCCTTTCACCACTGGACTTCCACTGGCAGCACAGCTGCTTCACCATAGTCTTCAACATAGGCTGCAGGAGAATTCTCAGCTTTGGCTCCTGGAACTGCTCCTGCCCTCCCTTCTGCACTGTCCTTGGTGCCTGTAGGGTTGTTCCTCTCTCATATTCTCCCTCTTTTCTCTGGCTGCAATTTCTTCTGAATAATAACTTTTTTCCTTTTTATATGTGCCTAACCCAGAGGCACTATCACCATCACTGATGGGTTCACCTGGGCTGCTCTATCTTGGAGCCAACTGCATTGGCTCGATTGGACATAGGGGAAGCTCCTGGCAGCTGCTCACTGAAGCCACTCCTGTAGCCTCTCCACAGGGAGAAGCATCCCCAGAAAACACATGTACTAGTGGGCTATCTGGGGCTCCAAGGTTTGCTAAGTCTTTTAATCAATATAATTTCTTCCTCATTTCTTTTTATAAAACACAAACTGATCTTCCAATGTATTTCTTGCAAAATATTCTCCTGAACTACAGACATTTTTTCAAAGAGAATAAGAAGAGCGTATATATAATGTATGATATTTGTTGTAGAATGCAGCACAATTATGCAAGTAGACATTAAAATAGTTACTGCATCATACAGTACTCCATTCCTTTGTGGGGGATTAGCAAAAGGATTAGACCTTCTTCCTTTCCATTGTAGATCTAGTTTTGATTAATTTATACTTTCAGCATATCTGGAATGTAGTCAAGCAAGGACTAAATACAAAAACACTATTTATTGTGTTCATCCTGCTTCCTTTATGTACCATAATCAAATGAATACACGTCATAATTCTTTCTGACAATCCTCCAAATTGCTAAGCACCTTCTCTTCTTCTGATAACAATCAGATAACAAAGATCCTTGGGTCTTTAATGGCTTTGGGTCCCAGCCTTCATTATAGCTTGTGCTTTAAAAGCTGAGTTGGTAGGACAACAGATTAAATTCACAGATAGTGTTTGGACATCATCTTGGCAAACTTCAGTGTCATTGTAATTAATAATTCTCAAGTCTTGCTATATTAAAAGCTCAGTTGCCTGAAGAGTTTCTATGAAATTGAGTTTTTTTTCTGCATTGCTGAGACTTTCAGTTTTTACTTATCATCCTAGTCACAAGAATTTAAAAAATATTTCCATGTTAATCTGGCTGATTGAATCATAGATATACATTTTTGCTTCCCCCCTCCCCTTAGAATATCATATAAATTTGGATTTTTTTTCACTTAAATTTTAAGAAGAAGAACAATTTAGACACTGTGCAAAAGAGTTTTCACAGTTAGGACTACAAGGCAGGGATCAGATTGGATAAGACCCTTTGTATAAAGGTGAAGCACAGTGTTACAGTAAAGATGGCACAGATGTGCACCTCAAGATCAAAAAGAAAAAGTTATGAGAAAGGGAGAACTGTTGGTTTAAAGTCCATGAAGAATTCTTCCCAAGGTGCACCAGTGCATCTGTTGTTGATTTGCCTATATTTATACTGACAGCTTTAGAGATATTTATGCAGGTGAGCATCTGTAGATAAGATCCTGGCAGGCAACTGCCAGGTGAAACAAGGTGGTGAGATGCTGGTATCGTAGTTACACATTTACCATGGTAATAAATAATGTAGAAAACAAAGGTTTGTCAGATATTAGACAGCAGGATCTCCTCTCTCCCATAGAAATTTGATAGCATTAATTCCCAAACATCCCAATTTTTGCAGTAGTCTGAAAAACAACCATTGGAAAGATTCTGTTCATCTGTGCAGAAGATATCAATGGCAATACTGGTTTTCTTTTTTTGTGTTTATTAGTAATTTTATTGGTGAAATACCAAAACAATCTAAGTTATGAAATACCTTCCTAACATTAGATGCAGGCAGACATGATGTTATTTTTATTTTTAGCTGGTGTAAGATAAATAACAATGTATCATTCTCTTGATATGATCTTCCATCTTGTCTTATGGGAAAGGACAGGAATCATTTAAACCACAGAATGGAAGTTCATTCAGCTCCTTTTCTCCTTTTTAAGGATGACAGAAACTTATATATAATTTCATCACATACTTCTGCAGTCAACAGCACCTTCACTGCTGAAAACTGACCTTCATTTCTCTCACAGAACACCATCATAAATCCATTTCACTGCTTGATATGGTTGGTTGAATTACAAATTATTGCCTTATTGCCTCTGATTTCAGGCAATGCTATGGTTGGCCTAGATGCCATATCTGGGCATATCTGACTCACAGGTGGTTGTCACAATAAATCCAGAATGATTAAATAGGTTATTTAAGGTATATAGACCATTTTATGCATACTGACCTACAATAGAATAATAAGGTAATAAAATGTAGTACAAGTTGAGCTTTAGACCTGTTCTGTATCATGGTATTCTTTAATGTGAACACATGTAAATGTTGTAAGAATGTGACCTACAGGTCTGGTTCAACAAAGTCTCTCCACGAGCCAGTGCTGTGCTGCTGTCCTTGCTGTGCTTTCTGGAGCACACCCACTGTTTGGAGTAGGGGTAATAATTTAAATTTTAAGAGTCTTAAATATCTTGAGTAGAATTCCATGTTACAGTTTCAAAACTGATGACATAATTATTGCCTTCTATTAAATTCTGTATATTTTTAGATTAACTTCTGATTAGCATTTTCAATCCATGGGTTTTCCTCTGCTTTTTCTTTAATTTAGATGTTCTTGTTTCAATGAGAGAAATCTTTCTGATAGGAGAATCATAAAGCCTGTGACTTTGAAGATCAAATTCTCCTCCCTGCATCACAATTTGCTGTAAGTATGATTTAGGCAAGTTTGTTCTTTGATTTATTTCCCATAAAAATTCATTATGTCAGTATTATTCCACTTTACCTGACTATTGCTCATATATACTCATTTTGCACATTTATTCAGACGCCTTCATAGAAAAATTGTAGGATTATTTAAGATAAAAATGCTTTTCTGTGTCAAAATTACAATAACTGACTGTGCATGTAAAAGCATTTCTTATAGAAGGAGTATTTGTGCTTAACCAGATGGTGGAGGATGTTTTTGGCAGGCCAAGAAACACCCTTACTCTTGCTCTTTTTCTCATTAATTCTTCTCAGAGGCACAGAAACTGCAAGACCTCTGCCTGCAGTATTTGCATTGCTTTGGCACACAGGAGCTGCAGAATCAGACTAAAATGCTACTGAAAAAGGCACTGAACACACAGCTATTGGAAAAGCATATCCTGAGATGGTTTGGCCCTTATCTATATCTTTCACAGAACTTCTATGAATGTTCAGTTAGAATCTTTACAATCCTATGATATGGTTAATTCCAAAGAAGATTTGAATGGAGATATTTTGAACATTTTTCATCTGAGTGAACCTTGCATTTCAATGACCCTGGATAAAAATCAAGATTTCATGTGCTGACAACCTGTCTTTGTGTGAACAATCCTTTCTTTTTAAAGCCCTCTTAATTGTGCTGCAGATAAGACACCTGACAAACTGCTGATGGAAAATGCAGAAAGACTTTTGTTGGCAGTTTCTTGTTGTTGTTGCTTTTTCCTTAAATTATTTCTAAATGGGTAATGTACATAAATTTCACAGACTTCTTCCAAAAGATTTTTATGCAATCTTAAGAACATGATTGAAATATCACAATCTTGTTTTTAAAAGGCTTGGTGAGCATTTGTAAAGCCAGTCATTACTCTTAGAACATTTTATTGATCTTGGAGGAAAAAAAAAACAAAATCAAAACTTAGTTCAAACTTATGAACTAAACTTCTAAATTATTCTACATCTGTTCAATAGTCAAAAAGATTTTCTCCGAAGTGCAGAATTTTTTTTACCCTAAGTCATACAGAGCCCTGCCCTGGACCACCATGGGCTGCAGGGGCACAGCTGCCTCGCCACATCTGCCACAGGCTGCAGGGGAACCTCTGCTCCACCTCCTGGAGCACCTCCCCTTCATCAGTGCCTGCTGAGCTGTTTCTCTCCCATATTCTCTCTGCTCCCTTCAGCTGCAGTTGAAGTTTACTCCCCTCCAGCCCATCCTGATCCCACAGGTGCCACCTCTGTCTCTGACAGGTTAAGCCTTGGCCATGGCAGGTTTGTCTTAGAGCTGGCTGGCACTGGATCTCAAACATGGGGGAATTTCTTGACAGCTTGTCACAGAACCCAGCCCTTGCAAACCCAACACATTAATATCTGACAAATTTAATATCAAAGTATTTAGTATCTGATGATTAAAGAAAAGGAAAAAAAAAGTCACAGCTCTACACTTTATAATACATTTAAATAGAAACTATAAAAAACCTCTCACTTTTCACTTTCCTGTCTCTCCCCAATAAAAATTCCTCACTTCCTCAGGACTTTTGAAAGTTCTTCCTGTTTGTTGGGTTTTTAAATTAATTTTAAAAATTTTAAATTAACCAGCAGATCTCTGATTAAATAAACAACAATTTAATGAAAGCAGAAAGAATAGGACTGCTTAAACCAATAAATCACAACCACCTAAAATACAAGCAAGCTTTATGGATTAATATCTGGGATATGTTAATTGATGCACTCTCTAGTGGATTTTAAGAACATGCAGATAATTCTATCTAAAATGAAAGCATGTGTCATTATCTCCAAGAGTTCCCAGAAGCCCAGTAACAGTGCTAAATGACAGCACAGTGTGAATGTGAAGCAGCTGTGAATAGCTGTTTAATACTATCACTCTAGGCAAACAACATAACAAGAACCAGCTCGACTCAGAAAATGTCCATTGTATTTTCTGTTTATTTTTCTGTGTCATTAAAAAAAAAGGCACTAAAAACTCCAATCTCCTCACCTCTCTTCTTGCATCCTGACATTACAAGGCCTTTGCCATGTGCAGTTTTCATGCTGCAGAAATAATTCATCTTGCTCTTTTATGTCTTGCTGACACAAGCATCAATGTGTGCTACATTATTAAACCAGTTGTCTCACTCGACTGGACTTGAAGGCAGAATTCTCTTGTAGCCAAGTGAAAAATACTTCACCTCAGAGGAGAAGACCTGTCCACTTGACTGTGTGTGAAATATGTGCTGGAATATGTGCAGCTGCTGAGCCTGCCTAGCTGATGTTTCTTCATGTTGTGCTTGTGATGTCTACCAAAGTACTGGAAACCTTCCTAAGGTCAAACAAGTCCCATGGGAAGCAGAAAAGAGTAAGCTTAGATGCTTGTCTGACCAATGCTTCTCTCTGAACTGACTTTCAAAAACACTGTCTGTCTATCTAAAAGCTCTCTTTTGTTGGCTGCTTTATGCCACTTAAACAATTTAAGTGGTTGTGCTCAATGAAATATGATGACAGGAGAAGGATGGAGCTCACCAGAGAACTAAGGAAGGGCCAAGGAGATTGCATAGAGCTACGAGTCAGATGACTGAAACTGTGGGAAGCATGGGCAGCTGAGAGAGGATGTGGTGTCATGTTACTTAGGGGTACTCACCCTCCATTTCCAGCAAGTTATATATTGCTTCAAGTATTAGCTGAAAAACACATTGAGTGTTTCAGAGATAGGTAAAGATTTTGGAGACATATAAATTATTAATTTATATTATTCCTTTGACCACCATAAGTTTTCCAACCATTTGTTTGGTAAGGGTCACCCTTTGTCGACTTACTGAGTTCTTGCTCTTGAGTTTACTCAGAAGTTTGCATGAATATTTTCAAGCTGACTTCTGTGTCCTTCAGTTCATGTAGCATGTAGCATGTGAAGTTTCTGGTATTTCTCAGATTTGGAATAGCATTTATTGGACTTGCTGATGAGCTATTAAAAAATACTTTTTTCTTTCCTTTGGTAGATTGTTAAATGTGAGATGGAATGTAGCACAGTCTCCAAGAACAGAGATATGTCTAGGGCCTTCTATCCCTCACTGATTTGTTTTGATTACTCTGCCTGTATTGATGGGAGGTAAAAGCAAATGTTAATTCAATGGATCTGCTAGGCATTTAGCATGTGAACCTCAATGAGGAAACCAAATAGCTCTGCTAATCTGGGCAGAAGAGAATTTCTCTACTGTAATTCCAAAAGCTTGATAACTTTGCTGTGCAGAAGTGCTGGGCATAACGCCAATGGAAAAGTAGTCTTGGATCTACCCTCCAAGACAATGAAGAGTGAAATGCTGCAAATAACAGGGCATGTTTTGGCCCTGGAAAGTAATTTTTGTCAACCATATCCTGTGTCCAACCCATCACTGGGATCTGTGTTGATTCTCAAGAAAAACTGGAAATTATGAACTGTCAATAAAAGCTAAAATAAAGGAGTTTCCACTGCAAGAAACTGTGAAAATTTGTGCAATTTACTTACAGATAGAAGAACAAGTCTGTGAAAGAGCCTAAAATTCAGCATACTTTGCCCTTCCTGAATTTTTGTGTCGATCTTACCAACACTATCAAGTTTAAAAGCAAATGCTGGGTTCTACACCTGGGATGGGGCAACCCTGGTTGTGTGTAGGGAGGCTGGAGAACAGCGCTGTGGAAAGGCACCTGAGGGTCCTAATCAAGAGAAAACTGAATGTGAGCCAGCAGTGCCCTGGCTGCTGGGAGGGCCAGCCCTGTCCTGGGGTGCATCAGGCACAGTATTGCCAGCTGGGCAAGGGAGGGGATTGTCCTGCTCCACTCTGGGCTGGGACAGCCTCACCTCGAGTGCTGGGGGCAGTTCTGGGTGCCACAATATAAAAAAACCAATATTAAACTATCAGAGAATGTCCAAAGGAGCCACAAGGATGGTGAAGGGTCTCAATGAGAAGGAGTATGAGGAGCAGCTGAGGGCTCTTGGTCTGTCCAGCCTGGAGGAGACAGAGGGGAGACCTCACTGCAGTCTGTAACTTCCTCGTGAGGGGAAGAGGAGGGGCAGGCACTGATCTCTGCTCTGCGGTGACAGTGACAGGACTCGAGGAAACGGCCTGAAGCTGAGTCAGGAGAGCTTTAGGGTTGGATATCAGGAAGAAGTTTTCTACCAGAGGATGGTTGGGCACTGAACAGGCTCCTCAGGGAAGTGGTGACAGCACCAAGCCTGGCAGAGTTCCAGAAGCATTTGGACAACGCACTCAGGCACAGGGTGTAATTTTTGGGGTGTCCTGTGCAACTCCAGGAGTTGGACTCGATGATCCTGATCCTTCCCTTCTAACTCAGCATATTCTATGATTCTTCTATCTCTCCCTTCTTTCTCTGCATCCTAATTCTTCAATTTTCTTTCCACTTGCCTTCTTCCATCTCATAGCCTATCTTCTAAGTTGCCTTAAGACAACAGTACTTTCTTGCCTTCCCAAATGTCTCTGTGGATGTTCTGTGTGCTATGCTCTGGGTGTTGGCAGTAAAGAAGAATGTATTCAAATTTTGCTCACTGAGCACCAGCTCCACATGGCTATTAGAATCTGAGTCAGTTTCTACTCTTAACTCCCTCCTGGTCTTATGGGCAGTGGTCACACTGTGTTAGATCAGCAGAACACACTGGACAAATATCTTGAACTATTAAGCTGCTGAAAGATCAAAATTTTTCATTTTCCTAAACATTTAATTGAATGAATTTAGTTCTTCTTAGGGCCATTTTCATACTTATTCAGTCCTCAGAGCAGCAGGCATCAGTTCAGTCTGCATTGTAAATTAGAACAGTTTCACAGCATATGGTCACTTGGAGGAAATAAACTCTTCATTGATTTCCCTACAGTTCTCTTGAGCTAAATAATGTTAAATTTGACCTTGGTTAGCATTCTGAAAAATGGCTACAAAGAATGAAGTTAAAAGAAGACTAGGCTTAAAAGTTAGTATTCAATAATTTCTACTCTATCTGAAGGCTGTTTAGAGGTGAAGTTCCCCAGGATCTATTCTGGACCCTGGTTTGTTTATCATTATAAATTAGTTGGAAAAAAAATGGAGCCCCATCAAATTTGCAGATGACACCAAAACAGAGGGTGCAGTTCATATGCTTGAGGGCTCAGTGGCCTTTCAGAACCAGACTAGACAAAGCCCCAAGTATGGTCTGAATTCAATTGGTATCTTGCTTTGAAGATATGTCCTCTGCAGCCTGAATAATTCTGGGATTCCAATGTCATTTTCCCCAAAGGATGTTGATTATAACTCTGTAAAGGGAAACCAGCAGTATTGTGAGCTGTTTAGCTCACACAGTTCTTTGCAGTTACTTCTCAGGATGATTCAGAATGTGACCTTTAACCTGAGAAACTGATACTCACTGTGTGTGATTTCCTATCAGATTTCCTAAGGAGCTGGGGATGCAGTCAGCCATAGTCCCACACTGAACTTAGAGCTTTGGTAAGGTGCCTCATTTGATTTTTCATTTTTAAAAATTGTGTTAGAGTTGGAATTGATTATGATGACTAGGAAGCTAATGTCAAATAATTTTAAAATGCTGACAAATATGTGTCTTTAAATTGTTATTTCTGTAAATAAATGTGGGCAGGTTTTTGGCCTATGACAAAGACAGAGCATCTCTGCCAATTGGCAGCCCTTTCTGAATATTTCCAGAATGAGTTTAATAATAGAAAACTAAATAATTCATGTACAAATTATGACACTGTACCATCATTTGGGTAAATAGTTGCTGACAAAAATGGCAGAGCAGCTATGAGTTTCTTGCTTTCTACCTGTGATTAGAATTGAGTGAGTAGCAGAAGTTTAAAAGAATATTGATTTTATAATAATAATTACTATGTTGTGTTCCCTGGATAAGAAGAGTGGAAAGCTCTTTGTGTACTTACTAGCCTGAATAATTTAAAAATAATACTGCTTTTCTATAATAATAAGCATAGATATTTGCATCTCAGATCCTGTTAGAGGCTACTTAGCACACAGAAGAATAACTTATAATAATTAAGAGAAACACTGATGTAAATATAAAAGAAAAATAGTAGTGATAAAATGTTTATTTAATATAGGTTCTCTACCCATTTAGGAGAGAATTTGACTATGATGTGTTTCTGGGGGTTGAACTTTTGATAGCTAGGGTACTCAACTAATGGAACAATTTACATGAGTGTGAAGAATAAGTGTTATCCCAAGACTTACAAAATAAAAAGATATTCTGAAAAGTGTTGTACCCTAGAAAGCATTTTAAAATGATCCAAGTAGAGAATGGCTGAGATTCGAGGGGTTCTCATGCTGTCTGATCAGACAGACAACTGATTGCCTTCTATCCTTTTTACTGTGCATCAAAAATACTTATGAAAAACAAAGGTACTACTGCATTGTGCAGTAGCAATTAATTGTACAGTGAGGTATTTACCATGGCTACCTCTAAAAGGAACTAGCACACATTGAGTTAACACATCTAAGAAAATATTACTGAGTATCAAAATTTCCTCTAAGTTCTTTCCAGCTAGCAGATGCTAGACAGAGAAATACCATGTGCTTTTCATGTGCAATACCATGTGCAAGAGGAAGACAGTCTGAACTTTAGGAAGACTTTTATAATCTTAGGCCAAGAATAATTTACAATGTGTTACTTGCCTGACTGATGTATATTATATGAAGCTATGATCTGAGCCTACTCCTGTTGTATCAGTATTCTGATTGCAAAAACTGGTTGTCTTTCATTTGATGAGTGTTGCACTTAAATTTACAGCAGAGGTCTTTAGCACTGGGCCTATGTTGTACACAATAGCGCTGAAAAGTGTTGCTTCAAATTAGGTCGTGTCTTATCCCTGTTTAACATTGGTTTTCAGTATGGCACTGATGGAAATGATAAGCAGGCACTCATGTAAGAAAATTCAAACTGGCTATGGAGAGCTCTATGGCAAAATGTCCCTAACACAGAGCTGTTCTGAGCCATTACTTTCTTGTTTGCAAGCTCATCCTGCACCACTGTCTTGACAGAGAAAGCATGATGAGGTGTAGGACAAAAGGAGGTCGAGGTAAGTGTGATTATGTACACCTTGGAACTCAGTTTTACTGCATTTGGGAAGTCTTCTGGTGTCTGCTGGAATGGCTGTCCTGCCTGTGTTGAAGTTTTGGAGTATCTCATGGTTAGCAGAGGTGCAGCCCAAGCAAGGTCAAGTCTGCTACATCTGACTGTTTTCCCAGGTGTTTTTTACAGGTTTGACCTACAGTTCACACTAAAACTCTAATTTATGATTTTTGGTACCACAGAGAAAGAGACTTTTGTGAAATAGTGTCTTTTGAGCTATAGGTCTAGTTTGGTTGATTTTGTTGTGGTATCATTTTGGTTTCGTTTAGTCTGAGTTTGATTTTGTTTCTTTCTCCATTGGGCTTGAATAGTTTGGATGGACCTCCAGTCCAGTATTTTTTATCTGTTTGACACAACTGAGAAACCTTAGATTTAGATCTTTCTAGTGCAGAGATACTTAACAGACCTAAGTGGAAAAGGGTTTTGAACTTAATTAAAATAAACAAATTTAAGAAGTTATATGACAAAGAAAGATGTTTTCTGTTTCCATATAGCTATAGGAAAAACATCTAAAGGGAGTTACTGGATTGTATATAGGTATGTGTCAAGACAGCATTTGACATAATGAAATGAGACTTACATACACCATGGATGTTTATTACAATTTTCTTAGTTATGCTTTTTGTTTTGCCTGTGTTGTATGCATACAGGGTCTAATAATGGTTTCTGATATAAAACTACAGGGATTGTGACATTTCTCTACATTTAAGCAGAATTTCAAGGGTCCAAGCAATACCATTTTTCACCTTCTAAATTTTTCTGCTTGTTTATTACATATTTAAGTGACTTGAGTTGGTAGTATTAGCTCAGTGTGAAACTAGAAAAGTGATGTTAGCACTTAGATGAGTGTACTTGCATGCAGTTGCTGAGACTATAAAAATGATAATCTGGCAAAATTTTGAATAATTTTTTTAATATATTCTTTATCTTCTTACTAGAGACCAAATATTCAACCAAAAAAAAATTTTGGATGATTTCTGCAAATTGAGACAGTTAATACTGGAGAGGGTACAAATCCCATCATACATTTATGTGAATAATAAATAAAAGGTAATGGTCCATTATCACAAATACACTTTGAGAACAAAGAATGTTTTATTAGGTTTACCTTGTTATGTTATTATAGCTTTCTTTTGTGAGGGCTATTCAAGCATGTAACCATTGGTGGCTTTATAAAAGATAATAAAGTTTATTAGTGTAATAACAGGCAATGAATAATACTTTAGAAATAGCAAATAGGCTGTAAAAAACCGGATAAGGTCAAAACTGTATTATCAAAAGCTATTGTGTCTTCTCTAAAAAAAAGAGGGATTTACAGCCCAGTCTTCTAATCTAGTACACTGTTTAATGGGTGAAAAAAGTAAAAAAGCTAGACAAATTATACTCAATAAAAAAAATAAAGAAATGACATTTGGGTTATTATTCTGCAGGGGTTTGCTGGTGACTTTGTTTCTGTTTTTGATTACTTTCTTCATATCCCTGAAAGTAGTCTAGAACTTTTTATGTTTTATGAGGACCAGACAAACAAGACTGACACACTGAAAATATGTTAGCAGATTTCCTCTTGGGTGTTTCACATTCCTTCACTTGATTCCTTGCTCAGCATGAAGCAAGTGCACCATACTCAATGAAGTAAGACTGGATTCTATAATTTAATTTTTTTTGTGGTGAGGTGACTTTGAAGTTAGCATTAGCTCCATCCAGTAGAGAATTCCATGATTTTTTGAAGAAGTGTCAGGTCTCATAAAGAATGAATTACCTCTCAATTGCTTTTTCTCCCTGCCTGTAGGAAAGCTTTCATGGAATATGAAGGAGATCTGCAGTGGCCAGACTTAGTAAATGAGTATGAGGGGGCAGAGCAGAATGCATCTTCACTTCACTTCTCTTGAAGTCTCATCTTAGTGACTTTTTCAGTAGCTGATCTTGTCCTGTATTATGGTATCCTATCAGATTTCACATGTAGACTAACTGTACTTCCCACACTTCCCCTTCTTCTGACATGTCATACTGTGGATGCTTTTTGCAAGAGGCTGTTTAATGGATTTCTTGCACCAGTAGGTTTTGCTGTTGGATTGTGGGCTGTCACTTTGCTGTTGCATACATTGTTCTGCTTTAAAAGTCAGTTTATGAGAAAATTCATACATAAATAAGAGCATTGGTATTTGAAACAGTAGCAACAGATGACTGCCAAAATAATTCTTTTGTTAAAACCATAAAATAGATACTATACACTTTGGAGAACAGAGGGAAGAACATGGTAACAGCTCCTGACTTCTATCCAAGCTCCACTGTGAAATCAGAAGATGGGAGGCCCTTGGTGAGATGCCAAGAGCAAGTTCAGCAGTTTCTCTTGGCTCAGTTCTTCTCCCAGTATTTCAGTGTCTAACAGTTTATGCCAGATGTGCAGGTGTCCTTAGAGGGGGAGCCTCTTTCACCCTGTTACCATTGCTCCATGCAGCATGTTGACAGTGTGAGACCTGTTCTTTCTTTTTTATTACCTAAGGTACTAGGAGCAAAGGGAGAATTATGTGTCAACTAGGATATATTGCATCCTTTTAGGATGGAGATATTTTAATTTTTCCATAACATTTCAGCTATCACAATTGTACTGAGACTTGATGGTTCCTCTTACATGAGGTACTATATGAAACATCATTAGTGATGTCAACAATTTCAGGGGAATGGTAGAAGAATTGTGTGGTAAAACAACTCTTTTTGATTACTTACTTTTTATTTCTCATAAGTTTTTCAACACCATGAAAGAAGACTACTTCAGCTCCCAGATGGGATAGCAGTAGCACATCTGCCCCCCTTACTGACCTTTTGCAAAAACACATTAGATACCAAGAGGCACTCAAACAGTGCTGTGTGAAAAACAGGTGGCTGGCTGGGTTTTGCTGTATATTTTTTTCCTTGGCAAAACAAGAGGCTGAGATCTTTTTAGTTTCCTGGAGTACAGTTCTGCAATGCCTTGAGATGGAATATCCAGCAGTAGAAGAAACTAGGAAGTAAGAAAGATGGACATTTGTCTCTGAAGCACCTGAAAGTTGTGGTGAAATGGAAAACTGACCTCAATAAAGATATAATAGACATAATGTAATATGTTCTCATGCTGTAAGCTTTATTTAAATGGGGAAAAAATAAACAAACCCAAAAAGTTCATTGACACATTAAAGTAAAACTAACTTTATCCTGTATTTTAGTCTCATTTTGATGAGTACTTCTATTAAAAAGACTGTGGTGGGTTTTCTACTGGTCATGTACAAACTTTCATAAAAAATGTATGGAAATTATAATGAAAATGCAACTATATTTCAACCTGTTTCATTAGCAGCCCAGCTCTTGGGAACATTTGACCTAGATCTGCCTACTAATACACAAACTTCATAATGATTTAAGACAAATTTTCATAATGGATGATGTTCACTTTTGCACTGAGGCCTGAACACCACCTGTATCCATCTTAAATTCTGTCTTTCCAGACTTAAATAATATTTGACTCACCTGCTGGTGCCTGAAGTTGATTCTTTCATATGGAGCTGAATTTTTCTGATGTGAAGAAAGCTGGTGGGATTTTTTTGTTTAGTTGTGGGATCCCCTTTGTTGTTTCTTGTTTGTTTATTTGTGGTTTTTTTCTTTCCTATTTGATAAAGATGCAATAAACAATCCATAGTGTATACCTAGAATTTCTAATAGATGTATGGGGATTGGGAATGAGAAAAACCTGAACAGATGTTTAGAGATTTGTGTGAACTAAGCTTTTTCAGCCAAACCACATCCACAACTGGATACAAAAAAATCTGTTGCGCGGAATGAATAAAGACATATGAATGAATAAACATGCATGGAAACACATGGCAAGACTGTTTATCACCTATGGAGAGACACTTGTCCTGAAGGAAATTCCCTCCTGGGTACAAAGTTGGGTAGGTGGATGCACTCTAGCTATCCACAGTCACACTTTAGGAATTAGGTTTAGATGGTAAACACTTAGGAAAGAGCTTATTTAAAATTCTTTTGACTTTCTTGTCTGTGGGAGTAGCACACTGTCTACATGCAGGCTGACTGACTGGTAGTCAGGGATAGGCTTGGTAATAAAAATAAATTATAATGAAAAATGCACGGGCAACTGGCTCAAAACAGACCTGGGGGAGGGCCTCTGTTGTGTGCACAGGCACCAGAGTGCTGCTTCATTACTGCAATATCTGCAAGTGGAGAGTAATTTCAGTACTGGCATCTTAAAAATGTTTTAATGAATGCCCATGAAAATGTGAGTCCAGAGTTAGTGTTCATCTGTCTTCCTGCCTCAAAGACTGCTTTCGAATTTGATGTCCTGGCAGTGGGACTAAGGAATTTCCTAAAAGAATTGAGTTTCAAATCATGAATTTTTGAGGGAGATCTGGAGGAAGGCTGGGTGTTGGGTTGTGTACGGTGGTGTTCATTCTGTAGATCTTTGGTTTGGGGAAAAAGGGCCCTACTGGATTGTTTTTGTGACAATTTCATGAATCACAGGATCCATGATTTATGTTGAAAGCTATCCTGGGGACGAATAAACAAACAAAAACCTTTGTCCCAAATATATGCAGATGTCATCAGGGAAAAGATTGAAGATTTAAAGAAGCAAATGTGGCAGATTTTAAGTAAATTTAGAAATAGCTGGAGAGTTGGTGAGATGGGAAGATATAAAGGCTATCTTAGAAATGTGATATATGCAGCAGACCTTTAATTCCAAGAGATATCAGAGAGTTCTAGGTCCAAACCATAGAGAGGACTAGGCTTGTGCACACGTAAATGCAATCTTATGGAACAAGAGAACTAGAGATAAATGAATAATTTTTTTCATGGGTAGTCTGTATCACAGCTAGTGAGTAGTTTTGCAGTTTAATTTGCTGTTGTCCTCACTCTGTTTTCATGGAGGAAAAAGACCACACTACACCCCCTAAAATGGCCTACCAGCCAATCCATTTAAATTACAGGACTGCTTGCTCACTCTCAAAACAACATACCTGTTCTTGTATTATCAACCCTCAAGCACATACTAAGAGCTACTTTCTCCCAAGCTCCAGTTCTTCCTTAAGAGAGAACCTAGAAAGTTTTTTCTTTTTCTTAGAACTGTAGAATAATTGGACAATTCAGGCTGAAAAGGATTCCTGACAGCCACCTAGTTTAGTTGGAAGCAGGTTAATCTAGGTCAGACTTCTCTAGGCTTGTCCATCCATTTTCTGAGTAGTATCTCCAAGGATGGAGATTATGAATCCTTTGCAGACAATCTGATCTTTTTTTTTTGTATCTTTTCCTATCACTGGGTACTTCAAAAAGATTTTGCCTCTCTCCTTTCAATATCCTTTTATTTAATGTTTATTGGTGGTTAAGAGCTCCCTTTATCCTTCTCAAGGCTGAACAAACCCAGTTCTCTTGGCCTCTCATAATTATTGCAGGTCTTTGTCCAGGCTCATGAAGTTTGGACAGATAAGGTGTGACAAAGATCGAGTGCACTACATCCCAGGCTGCCAGGTTTGTCCTGAGTTCAACTTTTCCTAAGTGTAGCAGAGTTAATTTCCAGCCAAAGCTCAGAAGAAGTAAACAGGGACATGAACAGCAGTCTATTCCTCCATTCTTTTCCTTGATGTTATAACATTTCCTTGGCAGTGTTTAATTTAATTATATAGACATGCCCAAGGTCTGTTCCCAGAACCACAACTTAAATGTATGTGCTGTCACATTGCCCGAACATCCTCTAGAAAGCTTTGGGCCCAGATCAACCTTTATGCTCTCGAATATTTGCCATGAACCAACTGTTCAGAACTCAGCCTGGGTCAGGAACCATTATCAATAGGTAGTCAAGACATCATTACACATCCTGGAATACTGTTTGACAGGAACATGGGGTGTTCTATGCCAGGTGGCCACAGGGCTAGGGAGTGGTCCCACATACAAATAATTTGTGGATGGAGATGTAACTCTAGACTCCACAGCTACAGAAACTGAAGGTAGCTTCAGTCCAGTGCAAGACACCTCTGCTGAAAAGGCATTGAAAGAGGATAGTGAACTGGAGCATGTGAGAGTTGAGTGAAATTGAATGGGTAATACCAATAAATTAGGCTTTGAAGAGAAGGGCATAAATCTTTCTTTAGGCTTCTTTTAATGTCCATTTTTTTTCCAACCAAAAAATTCTTTTAAACTGAGCAGGACACAAGTAAAGGCACTGGTTGTGGAACCACCTTACATTCTATTTATAAAGAAAGAATTCTGGAAATACTATGATAAACAAGAAATTATCAACCACATATCAGAGTTGATTTGGTATCCAGGATTATGAACTGATCATGTCTGATCTGATGTCTTATCTTGCTTGGAGCAAGAGGTTGGAGTGGAGATCTTCTGAAGTCCCCTCCACCTGAATGATTCTGTGATTATCATAATTATGAGCAGCAGCCAAGTTCACACAAATAGTGTAACAAAGGGAAATGACATAGCACTTGGGAGCTGATTTTATGAGCTGTTTGCAAGTGCTAAGTACTCTTAACTCTTACTGATTTTGACAAGAGGTGAGATAACTCTGCAAGTTCATAGATTCACAGAATCATAGAATGGTTTGGGTTGGAAAGGATATTTAAAGGTTATCTAGTCCAACCCCCTGCAATGAGCAGGGACATCTTCAACCAGATCAAGTTGCTCAGGGCCCTGGCCAGCCTGATCTTAAATGTTTCCAGGGATGGGGCATCCACCCCCTTGCTGGGAAACCTGCTCCAGTGTTTCATCACCCTCATCATAAAAATTTTCTTTCTTTTATCTAGTCTAAATCTACACAATTTTAGCTTAAAACTATTACTTCTTGTCTTATCAAAACAGGCCCTGCTAAAAAATTTACTCCCAATATTTCTTTAAAGTCCCCCCTAAGTACTGGAAATCTGCTGAAAGGTCACCCCTGAACACTCTCTTCTCCAGGCTGAAAAACCCCAACTTTCTCAGCCTTTTTTCACAGGACAAGTGTTCCATCTCTCAGAAAATTTTTGTGGCCTTTCTTGGACCTCTCAATTCAGTAGACATTTCATTCTACTTCCTCTAATTTCAGAGTGTCTAAAATTACACTAAGTGTCATGAAGTATCAAACTCTCCAACTAAGGATTTTCCTAAAAGCAGTTCCAGCTGCGGTAAATGGAGAATGTTCAGATTGATTACGGGAAAAATTTACTGATGGGCATTTAATTCTCCGTGAATCCCTGGGGAGGGTTAGGGTTAGTAGAGAGGATACAGTTATATAAAATATATATCTCATGGGTAGGTACCACCTGATTACCATGGACAAATCTAGCTTTTTTGTACTTGCTAGGTCTTTAGACAGAGATTGAGGCAACTGAGGACCAGGGGTTTTTGCTGCTTACAGCCCTGTTGACAGAAGAGATAACATAACCTACCCAGAGGGAATTTTCCTTCAAATATCCCGTGACATTTTGACTCAGAGACATTTACAACCTTGTTGTGGTTTAACTGCAGCCAGCAGCCAAGCCCCACACAGTCACTCACTCACTCCCCCACCAGCAGGATCGGGGAGAAAATTAGAAGGGTAAAAGCTGGAAAAGTCATGGGTTGAAATAAAGACAGTTCAATAGGGAAAGCAAAATCCACACACACAAACAAAGCAAAACAAGGAATTATATCACTGCTTCCCATGGGCAGGCAGGTGCTCAGCCATCCCCAGCAGAGCAGGGTCACATCACACATGACAGTGACTTGAGTAGACAAACCCAATCACTCCAAACATCCCCTCTTTCCTTTTTCTCCCTCTGGTCAGTTTGGGTCACCTGTCCTGGCTGTGTCTCCTCCCACCCTTCCATGTATCCCAAGCTTCCTCACCAGTCTGGCATTACAAAAAGCAGAGAAGGCCTTGGCTCTGTGTGAGCCCTGCTCAGCAGTGACAAAGACATGTCTATTNAAAACAACATACCTGTTCTTGTATTATCAACCCTCAAGCACATACTAAGAGCTACTTTCTCCCAAGCTCCAGTTCTTCCTTAAGAGAGAACCTAGAAAGTTTTTTCTTTTTCTTAGAACTGTAGAATAATTGGACAATTCAGGCTGAAAAGGATTCCTGACAGCCACCTAGTTTAGTTGGAAGCAGGTTAATCTAGGTCAGACTTCTCTAGGCTTGTCCATCCATTTTCTGAGTAGTATCTCCAAGGATGGAGATTATGAATCCTTTGCAGACAATCTGATCTTTTTTTTTTGTATCTTTTCCTATCACTGGGTACTTCAAAAAGATTTTGCCTCTCTCCTTTCAATATCCTTTTATTTAATGTTTATTGGTGGTTAAGAGCTCCCTTTATCCTTCTCAAGGCTGAACAAACCCAGTTCTCTTGGCCTCTCATAATTATTGCAGGTCTTTGTCCAGGCTCATGAAGTTTGGACAGATAAGGTGTGACAAAGATCGAGTGCACTACATCCCAGGCTGCCAGGTTTGTCCTGAGTTCAACTTTTCCTAAGTGTAGCAGAGTTAATTTCCAGCCAAAGCTCAGAAGAAGTAAACAGGGACATGAACAGCAGTCTATTCCTCCATTCTTTTCCTTGATGTTATAACATTTCCTTGGCAGTGTTTAATTTAATTATATAGACATGCCCAAGGTCTGTTCCCAGAACCACAACTTAAATGTATGTGCTGTCACATTGCCCGAACATCCTCTAGAAAGCTTTGGGCCCAGATCAACCTTTATGCTCTCGAATATTTGCCATGAACCAACTGTTCAGAACTCAGCCTGGGTCAGGAACCATTATCAATAGGTAGTCAAGACATCATTACACATCCTGGAATACTGTTTGACAGGAACATGGGGTGTTCTATGCCAGGTGGCCACAGGGCTAGGGAGTGGTCCCACATACAAATAATTTGTGGATGGAGATGTAACTCTAGACTCCACAGCTACAGAAACTGAAGGTAGCTTCAGTCCAGTGCAAGACACCTCTGCTGAAAAGGCATTGAAAGAGGATAGTGAACTGGAGCATGTGAGAGTTGAGTGAAATTGAATGGGTAATACCAATAAATTAGGCTTTGAAGAGAAGGGCATAAATCTTTCTTTAGGCTTCTTTTAATGTCCATTTTTTTTCCAACCAAAAAATTCTTTTAAACTGAGCAGGACACAAGTAAAGGCACTGGTTGTGGAACCACCTTACATTCTATTTATAAAGAAAGAATTCTGGAAATACTATGATAAACAAGAAATTATCAACCACATATCAGAGTTGATTTGGTATCCAGGATTATGAACTGATCATGTCTGATCTGATGTCTTATCTTGCTTGGAGCAAGAGGTTGGAGTGGAGATCTTCTGAAGTCCCCTCCACCTGAATGATTCTGTGATTATCATAATTATGAGCAGCAGCCAAGTTCACACAAATAGTGTAACAAAGGGAAATGACATAGCACTTGGGAGCTGATTTTATGAGCTGTTTGCAAGTGCTAAGTACTCTTAACTCTTACTGATTTTGACAAGAGGTGAGATAACTCTGCAAGTTCATAGATTCACAGAATCATAGAATGGTTTGGGTTGGAAAGGATATTTAAAGGTTATCTAGTCCAACCCCCTGCAATGAGCAGGGACATCTTCAACCAGATCAAGTTGCTCAGGGCCCTGGCCAGCCTGATCTTAAATGTTTCCAGGGATGGGGCATCCACCCCCTTGCTGGGAAACCTGCTCCAGTGTTTCATCACCCTCATCATAAAAATTTTCTTTCTTTTATCTAGTCTAAATCTACACAATTTTAGCTTAAAACTATTACTTCTTGTCTTATCAAAACAGGCCCTGCTAAAAAATTTACTCCCAATATTTCTTTAAAGTCCCCCCTAAGTACTGGAAATCTGCTGAAAGGTCACCCCTGAACACTCTCTTCTCCAGGCTGAAAAACCCCAACTTTCTCAGCCTTTTTTCACAGGACAAGTGTTCCATCTCTCAGAAAATTTTTGTGGCCTTTCTTGGACCTCTCAATTCAGTAGACATTTCATTCTACTTCCTCTAATTTCAGAGTGTCTAAAATTACACTAAGTGTCATGAAGTATCAAACTCTCCAACTAAGGATTTTCCTAAAAGCAGTTCCAGCTGCGGTAAATGGAGAATGTTCAGATTGATTACGGGAAAAATTTACTGATGGGCATTTAATTCTCCGTGAATCCCTGGGGAGGGTTAGGGTTAGTAGAGAGGATACAGTTATATAAAATATATATCTCATGGGTAGGTACCACCTGATTACCATGGACAAATCTAGCTTTTTTGTACTTGCTAGGTCTTTAGACAGAGATTGAGGCAACTGAGGACCAGGGGTTTTTGCTGCTTACAGCCCTGTTGACAGAAGAGATAACATAACCTACCCAGAGGGAATTTTCCTTCAAATATCCCGTGACATTTTGACTCAGAGACATTTACAACCTTGTTGTGGTTTAACTGCAGCCAGCAGCCAAGCCCCACACAGTCACTCACTCACTCCCCCACCAGCAGGATCGGGGAGAAAATTAGAAGGGTAAAAGCTGGAAAAGTCATGGGTTGAAATAAAGACAGTTCAATAGGGAAAGCAAAATCCACACACACAAACAAAGCAAAACAAGGAATTATATCACTGCTTCCCATGGGCAGGCAGGTGCTCAGCCATCCCCAGCAGAGCAGGGTCACATCACACATGACAGTGACTTGAGTAGACAAACCCAATCACTCCAAACATCCCCTCTTTCCTTTTTCTCCCTCTGGTCAGTTTGGGTCACCTGTCCTGGCTGTGTCTCCTCCCACCCTTCCATGTATCCCAAGCTTCCTCACCAGTCTGGCATTACAAAAAGCAGAGAAGGCCTTGGCTCTGTGTGAGCCCTGCTCAGCAGTGACAAAGACATGTCTATTTTATCAGCTCTGTGTTCAGCAGAAATCCAAAACACAGCCCCATACCAGCTCCTGTGAAGACAATTATTTCTACCCTAGCTGAAACCAGCACAAAGCTGAACCACAGAAAACCGATACAAAATACATGTACATATGTCAAAAATAGTAATTTAAATTAGTAATATATATTGATTGCAGGAATAAATAAAACACAGAGTTCAGTGGTTGGAGGAGTGTCACACAAAGTTGTTCCCACAGGGGCTGTAGGCTGACAGCACTTCATTCACTGGTGTCATGGTCTACTGTCCTTCTTCAGGTTAATTATTCCTGACACTCTTCCTTCTCTTCCTGCTTTTGTACCTACCACAATCTGTGCAGCTGGAGTGAACTGCATCAGATGATGATCAGTTAAAACCTTTTTCCTGAGTTATTCTTAACCTGGCCAGTTCTCTGATTCACTGCTCAGCTGCACAGATACTGGTACATCTGAGTGGGCAGTGCTGAGATAAGGTATGAGCATGTCATCAGAGGGGGGAAAGGTGAAGCCATTAAAACAGAGATATTGTTACAGCAAAAAAATCTGGTTGAATGAAAACATGGTTGGATGGCAGTTTAAAGCAATCTGAAGCAGAGCTTGCATGGTTCTAACGTTTTTTTAACAGCAAAGAAGTGTAACTCAGCTTGTGGCATGAGTTTGTTCTGGTGGCTCATGGTGCAGTCATGCAAGAGAGGAGGAGGAATGCTCTGCTTTGGAACAGATGTTATCAGGATAAACTCCCGTGGAACCCTGCCTTTTGTCAGCATAGTCATCAGGAGGATTTACCCGCTGGTGAAGTCCTGGATATATCACCTTTCCCATCCAAAGGGCTGATACAGCCCTTACTTATAAGGGGGAAATTAAAAATTATCTCCTGTTTGAGTCTGAGGTAAGTGTAACCTCTGACTAGATAGATTCAGATCAGTAAAATGTATTTCATCTACTGAATAAACTGCTCATCTCCTCAGCACATTGTCCAGTTTGTCCTCAGGAGAAATGGGGATGCATAAGAAATTTTATGTGCAGTTTTAAAAGCTGGTATCACAGATGCTAGAAAAGAATGAAGGACCTTTCAGTAATCACCTATAACCAGTGCAGCATAGATAGCAAATCTGATTATGCAGGTAAATAAACCAAGATACACATCCCAAAAAACTTCTTGCACTTAGTTAGGTCCAGCTGGAGACTAATAGCCTGAAAAAATGAAAAGCCTCATTTCCTTCCAGGAAATAAGACTGAGCTATCTCATTTGTTATCACTGAGCAGGAAGTTTTGACTGAATTTGAATCTACAATTAATTTTGCCACTAAAAAATTATGAATGTTTGGGGTGGTGGTATCAGAAACCCATAGATTCTGATTCTGCAGCAGCCAGCAAACAGCCTCACAGGGAAAATCAGATTTTTTGAAAGATTTGACACACCAGATGCATTACTACAGTTGTTTGGTTTCAGCAAATTAGCATTCTCCAAAGGAAAACCATTGATCCAGAACACTGCCAGCTACAACTAATTAATGAAACACTGTCTTCAAAGTTAATATTTGCACCTTTAAAGGGAGGTTATCATACCTGAAATGGTTCAGGAAAGACCTATACAAATTAGTCAAAGTCTGAAGTATTCCACTTATCACAGAAGATTTAAGCTCAGTCTGACTTGGGAACAAGGGATTCAAGAGAAGTTTGCTGTAAATGTACATTCATAAGGAAGAAGTCTGAAGCAGTGGCTTTTTTTAATTTAGCAGATAAAGCAAGATATTGGACACTGAAGTGAGATAAATTCAAACTATGAACATAATATGACCTTTTTTTTAACAGGCTGAATAATAAATCACTGAGCAGCTTAATTTTCTCCATCATTTATGTCCTATTAAGACTGGTTCTGTTCCTGATAGATGTTCTTGCACATCCATGAATGCATGAGAAATACTTCAAAATGAAGGAAGATGTCCCCCTTACCCCACTCCCTGTCCCCAAATCCAGCACTGTTCCTAGAATGGGCTGTTTGCTGTGACAGGAGTTTTTCTGCTGGGCCTGCTCATACCACAGCTGAGAGCTCTGGGCTGGGAAGTGAGCAGAACTGCTGCTGCTTTGCTGGCACCAGAGACTGGGCTTGTCCCCTGCAGCGCTGGGCTGGCTGTGGTAACGTGCTGTGCAGCATATGCTGAGTTCCAAACTGGAACTCTTTGCGTGTTCATTCACTTTCTAGGATAAAAGTCAAAGGAAGAGTGTGGCTTTGGATGACTTCTTATCCCAAATGGTATCAGTATGTACTACAGCTTAGCTGTAAAAGCTGGGAGGGAGGCAGAGCATTAAGACAGAGGTGAAACAGAGAATAGAACCTTGCCTTCTTGCATCACAAATAATGTTTTGGTGTATACAAGATTACTAGAAACCTGTCACCTTCTGCAAGTTTTGCTGACTTACCATAGATGAGAAATTGTCCCCTTTTTTTGTGTGTGTTTTCTTCTGTGTGCAATCCCACTAGAAAAAAAAAAAAAGGAAAAGCAATGCATGAAAAGTACATTTACAACTCTGTATCAAGTTAGGTGAAAAGATTGAATGGCTGAGACATGAGAGACCAATGGAAGGAAACTAGTCTTATTTAAATCTCTATTAATATTTTCAGAATTTGCAGCCTCTTAATGAACCATCCAGGGAATAAATTAAAAGCAGTAAGAGAAAGACCACAAAGTAGCAGTAGACTTTCTAGAATAACATTCATCCAGGACACTGCTGGCTGAAACTTGCAGGGGCACATGGGAATATATTTAGTCAGTGAAAGTGTATTGAAAAACAATAAAAATCCTCAACTGACTTGAAAAGGGAATGAGTTGCAAATTAGATTAGACTTTTCAAGTAGCTCGTGGAATCACAGTATCACTTAGGTTGAAAGACACCTTTAAGACCATCAAGTCTAAGCATTAACTCAGCTCTGCCAAGCCCACCAGTAAACCATGTTCCAAAGCATCACATCTACAACATCTACATCACATCTACTAAAAGCAACCCTTTGTGAACACTTACAGAGATGATGATTTCACCACTTCTCTGTGTAGCTCATTCCAATGTTTGACAATCCTTTCTGTGAAGAAATTTTTACTGACATCCAATCTAAACCTCCCCTGCTATTTTCTCTAATTCATTTACTTCCTACCTGGGAGAAGAGACCCACCCTCACTTCACTACAACTTTCAAGTTGTTCTAGAGAGGGACAAGGTCTCCCCTGAGCCTCCTTTTTCCTAGGCTGAACACCCCCAGCTCCCTCAGCTGCTCCTCACAGAACTTGTGCTCCAGACCCTTCCCCAGCTCCATTCTCTTCTCTGGACTTACTCCAGCACCTCAATGTCCTCCCTGAACTGAGTGGCCCAGAACTGGACACAGGATTCGAGGTATGGCCTCACCAGTGCCCTGTACAGGGGGACAATCACTGCCCTGCTCCTGCTGGCCACACTATTCCTGGTATAAACCAGGATGGCATTGGCCTTCTTGGCCACCTGGGCACAGCTGGCTCATGTTCAGTCTCTGTCAAACAGCAACCTCAGGTCCTTTTCCACTGAACAGCTTTCCAGCCATTCTGTTCCCAGCCTGTGACACTGCCTGGGGTTGTTGTGACCCAAGGGCAGGATCCAACATTTGGTCTTGCTGAGCCTCATAAACTTGGCCTTGGCCCATCAATCCAGCCTGTCCAGATCCTTCTGCAGAGTCTTCCCACTCTTCAGCAGACCAACACTTCTGCCCAATGTAGTGTCACCTGCAAATTGACAGAGGGCACACAATCCCCTTGTCCAGGTTGTTGATATTAAACAGGCTTCGCCTCAATACTGAGCCCTGGGCAACACCACTGGTGACCAGCCACCAGCTGGATGTAGCTCCTTCCACCACCACTCTCTGAGCTTGGCCATCCAGCCAATTTATTACCCAGTAAACAATGTGCCTGTCCAAGTCACAGCTAGCCCGTTACTCCAGGAAGACATTGTGGAAAACTGGGTCAAAGACTTTACTAAGTCCAGGCAGACATATCCACAGGCTTTCCCTCATCTGCTAAGTGGGTCACCTGGTCATAGAAGGAGATCAAGTTGGTGAAGCAGGACACACCTTTTATAAACCAATGATGGCTGGGTCTGATCTCCTTGTTTGCCCTGTTAGGGCACTCAAACTGATCTCCTTCCTGCCCTTCTCTGGCACTGAGGTCAGGATGACAGGGCTGTAGTTCCTCAGATCCTCCTTCTGCTCTTGTCACTTTTACTGACCTGCAGTCATCTTGGACCCTCACAGACTGCTGGTAAGTGATGGAGGGTGTCTTGGTGAGCACTTCTGCCCCTGCAGGGGGTACACGTGGGAGTGTCATGCAGCCCCAGGACTCATCCTGGCCTAAGTGGCAAAGCAGGTCACTGACCATTCATTTCCCCTTGGATTATGGGGCTTCATTCTGCTCCCTGTCCATTTCTTCCAGCCCAGAGGGCTGCATATGAGAGAGTAACTGGCCTTACTGTTAAGGACTGAGGCAAAGAAAGCATTAGGTACCTCACTGTTTATTTTCTCATTCTTTATCATTATATTTCCCCTTCCAACCAGTAAAGGATGGAGATTGTCCTTAGCTCTCCTTCTGCTGCCAGCATATTTATAGGAACTTTTGTATTGTCTTTTATAGCAGTTTCGAGATTTAGTTCTGTTTGGGCTTCAGTCCTTATAATTTTCTCCCTGCATAACCTCACAACATCCCTGTAGTTCTGAGTTTTCTGTCCCTTCTTCCAAAGGTCATACACTATTTTTTTCCCCCTGAGTTCCAGCTAAAGCTCTGTTCAACCAGGCCAATCTTCTCCAAAGCTCTTCTTTTGGCACAAGAGGATGCACTGATACTGCACCTTTAAGATTTCCCTCTTGAAGGCAGTCCAGATTTTCTGGGCTCCTTCACCCCACACGATTTCCTCTTGATGGAGCCTCTCAACCAGTCTCCTTAACAGACCAAAATCTGCCCTCTGGAAGTCCAAAGTGGCAGTTCTGCTGATCCCCCTCCTTACTTCTCTGAGGACCAAAAACTATAATTTCATGATTGCTATAGATGGTTTTTTCTTTCAGATTATCAGAGATATTTTAAGTATACTTCTAATAATGATGATTTTATTTTTTTTCCTTCACTCTCCTTTCTTTTGACAAAGATAAGACACTTCTCAGAGCCTTGAATTTCAGGCTGATTTTTCACTGGCTATTATGTGTTTCATTTTGTTCTTTCTATATTTTCAGGAAGGTATATCTAAATTTGTAATGTCGCATGTGGTATTTTGTTTGCTGAAGGCAATCATTCTCATGATGAATTTGTATGTGTGGGATGAAAATATGCACATCAGCTTCATCAAGTATTCCATTAAAATGGGACTACAGAGCTCAGTGACACACAGCAAAATGCGGTGGTGAATTTATGTTGAGTTGCACAAATATTTGGATTTAGATGCATGTTGGCAAGCAATCAATTAATTTTATAACTGAAAGCCTCTCTGCACTAAAGAAATAGGAAAGGATCTTTCCTCTTAATATACTGGAGAAAAAATTCTGCAGTAAACCTGCTAAAGTGNCCTCAGGTCCTTTTCCACTGAACAGCTTTCCAGCCATTCTGTTCCCAGCCTGTGACACTGCCTGGGGTTGTTGTGACCCAAGGGCAGGATCCAACATTTGGTCTTGCTGAGCCTCATAAACTTGGCCTTGGCCCATCAATCCAGCCTGTCCAGATCCTTCTGCAGAGTCTTCCCACTCTTCAGCAGACCAACACTTCTGCCCAATGTAGTGTCACCTGCAAATTGACAGAGGGCACACAATCCCCTTGTCCAGGTTGTTGATATTAAACAGGCTTCGCCTCAATACTGAGCCCTGGGCAACACCACTGGTGACCAGCCACCAGCTGGATGTAGCTCCTTCCACCACCACTCTCTGAGCTTGGCCATCCAGCCAATTTATTACCCAGTAAACAATGTGCCTGTCCAAGTCACAGCTAGCCCGTTACTCCAGGAAGACATTGTGGAAAACTGGGTCAAAGACTTTACTAAGTCCAGGCAGACATATCCACAGGCTTTCCCTCATCTGCTAAGTGGGTCACCTGGTCATAGAAGGAGATCAAGTTGGTGAAGCAGGACACACCTTTTATAAACCAATGATGGCTGGGTCTGATCTCCTTGTTTGCCCTGTTAGGGCACTCAAACTGATCTCCTTCCTGCCCTTCTCTGGCACTGAGGTCAGGATGACAGGGCTGTAGTTCCTCAGATCCTCCTTCTGCTCTTGTCACTTTTACTGACCTGCAGTCATCTTGGACCCTCACAGACTGCTGGTAAGTGATGGAGGGTGTCTTGGTGAGCACTTCTGCCCCTGCAGGGGGTACACGTGGGAGTGTCATGCAGCCCCAGGACTCATCCTGGCCTAAGTGGCAAAGCAGGTCACTGACCATTCATTTCCCCTTGGATTATGGGGCTTCATTCTGCTCCCTGTCCATTTCTTCCAGCCCAGAGGGCTGCATATGAGAGAGTAACTGGCCTTACTGTTAAGGACTGAGGCAAAGAAAGCATTAGGTACCTCACTGTTTATTTTCTCATTCTTTATCATTATATTTCCCCTTCCAACCAGTAAAGGATGGAGATTGTCCTTAGCTCTCCTTCTGCTGCCAGCATATTTATAGGAACTTTTGTATTGTCTTTTATAGCAGTTTCGAGATTTAGTTCTGTTTGGGCTTCAGTCCTTATAATTTTCTCCCTGCATAACCTCACAACATCCCTGTAGTTCTGAGTTTTCTGTCCCTTCTTCCAAAGGTCATACACTATTTTTTTCCCCCTGAGTTCCAGCTAAAGCTCTGTTCAACCAGGCCAATCTTCTCCAAAGCTCTTCTTTTGGCACAAGAGGATGCACTGATACTGCACCTTTAAGATTTCCCTCTTGAAGGCAGTCCAGATTTTCTGGGCTCCTTCACCCCACACGATTTCCTCTTGATGGAGCCTCTCAACCAGTCTCCTTAACAGACCAAAATCTGCCCTCTGGAAGTCCAAAGTGGCAGTTCTGCTGATCCCCCTCCTTACTTCTCTGAGGACCAAAAACTATAATTTCATGATTGCTATAGATGGTTTTTTCTTTCAGATTATCAGAGATATTTTAAGTATACTTCTAATAATGATGATTTTATTTTTTTTCCTTCACTCTCCTTTCTTTTGACAAAGATAAGACACTTCTCAGAGCCTTGAATTTCAGGCTGATTTTTCACTGGCTATTATGTGTTTCATTTTGTTCTTTCTATATTTTCAGGAAGGTATATCTAAATTTGTAATGTCGCATGTGGTATTTTGTTTGCTGAAGGCAATCATTCTCATGATGAATTTGTATGTGTGGGATGAAAATATGCACATCAGCTTCATCAAGTATTCCATTAAAATGGGACTACAGAGCTCAGTGACACACAGCAAAATGCGGTGGTGAATTTATGTTGAGTTGCACAAATATTTGGATTTAGATGCATGTTGGCAAGCAATCAATTAATTTTATAACTGAAAGCCTCTCTGCACTAAAGAAATAGGAAAGGATCTTTCCTCTTAATATACTGGAGAAAAAATTCTGCAGTAAACCTGCTAAAGTGAAAATGGTTTTTCAGCTAGTCCAAAAAAAGTGAGAAGTGGCTAGGGAATAGCAGTGCTGTTTTATAGAAGCTTCTTGGATTTCAAAATTTGGTTTTACTCCATGTTAGAATTAAAAACCTTTAATTTTTTTTTTTTTTTGAGAAGGAAATGGCACTTAAAATGGCATTTAAAAACTTTTTTTTAGAGTAAGGCAGGTCAGGTTTTGTCTTGTTTCCTCAGAACTTGAATCACTGAAACTTACAGCTCACAACTTTATTGAAACAGATTTGTCAGCTTTCCATATTCCTAAAATGTTCTAGCAACTCTACTATGTAGGTGTTTAGTTAAATGTACCTTTTCTACATGGATATTCCAAGGAGACGTCAAGAATTCACTTAGAAGGAGGGGCCTCTCTTCTGCTGTGTGTTTTTCACAGATTGTCAGCTTGAGAAAAAGCAACAGCTAGATATACAAATAGAAATAGAATGGAAATAAGATGCAGTGATGACCTAAGACATAAAATTGAAAATTGATTCTTCACTTATAAAGATAATTATCTTTTCTATTTTGTGTTTGGAAATTGTTTGTTCGTCTAGAGTTGATAGAAAGGTAACTGGACTGTATTTACACTGACTGAAGTTCACTACACTTCTATGTTCTGGCTGGTTTTGCCTCTCCTTTCTTTCTCTGGGCTCCAATTTTCTTCTTGCTTCTTCCTGTTTCATTTCTTCCTCTGCATAACCCAGCTTTTAAATTGCCTTTGGCCATCTGTATTTTCTTGCATTCCCAAATGTGGCATTCTCTCTGGAAATACTGTATGTTCTGCTTTGACTGCTGGCAGCAAAGAAGACTTAACTCAAATTCTGCTCACTGAAGCACCAGCTCCACACGGCCATCAGGATGTGAGTAAATTTCACTTTGCTGCCAGCACTCAGAGCAAAAAGCTGCATCAAGAGGAAACAACAAAAGCTGTAAGTTCTAAAAGGATTTTCTGAAAAGAATTAGTTCATTTATATGATGTACCTTACATAATATCAAAAGAAACAGCATGGCTGCTGGGCTATTTGGTTTGTGATTCTTCTTATTCTCCATCAGCACTGTAGAAGTTACTGCCCTCACCAACTCATGCCATTTTAGTTGTATGAAACAATTCAGTTTTTAAGGCTAGAGCTTTAAAACCTTTTTCTACTATGGTCTGTCTGTGATACTACATAAGTTAATTAGTGACTTTGCTTCGTTTTTCCTCATGTAAATGAACATATATAATTTCAAACATTGATAATATTCAAAATATGTTTAAAGGTTTTGCTGTACTGAGGAACATGACAGCAGCTTGTGTGATGTGTCAGACGTGGAACAACCAGCTCTGTTGGCAGCAGGGATCTGTGGTGGCAGCATAGGTGGCTGTATTATGATCCTCTTTGGAGCCCTGGGAAATATTTGGTGGTGGAAATCTACTTAACACAGCTACAGGGCTGTCAGCACAGGACTGAATTATGAGGCTGACCTACCTGAGTTACAAACAAAAAGTGGAGCTTACACATCCCTTGGACTCCAATGACAAATGTAACTTCCAATTCTACTTTCTAAATCAGGGTCCTTTATTTAGGATTAGTCATGTCATGCAGATAATATTTTTTTTGTCCTGTAAATGAATAATTGCAGCTATTTGTAGAACAACTATGGAACTTTTTTGGCTTAACAGGAAATTTGCTGCCATCACACACCTAAGAGCCTTCTTCAACCTTGTCTCCATACAGAATTTGCATAAATTGCAACTGGAAATTAAACCATAGCCTAAGTAAATTGTTTTCCCAAACCAGATGAAAATTAATGTAAACATTTTTGTGATATTTGCTAGTTCCGGTCATGTTAGTGACTCCTTGATGGATAATACAGTCTGCAACAGGACACTTTGGGAACTTTAGTCATGTAGACAGGATAAAAAAGTAATTGGCAGAAAGATTCTCTGCAGACTTAGGCACAACTTTGGCAGCAGCTGCTTCAATTTTCAGCTCCCTTTCCCATTCATTGTTTCAAAGCAACAGAAGAAATAACCTCTACTCTTGTGTACTTTCAGTGATATAATTCTGCCATGGTGATGGAAGAGAGGAAAAATCAGAGTAGTCTAAACTAGGAAATGCAATTCCTGAATTACTTAAGAACGGAATATGTGGGATCTACAGTGTATTTGAATGTAATTTTTTTAACAGTTCAATCTCCAAAACCAAATTTCTAGTATTTTGAAACTGAGTATTTTCAGAATCGTGGCACAAAAATGCATTCCTATATGTGAAGATGATGAGCCTTAAGAACTAGTTAATGGTGTAAATTATTGTTACTATTCCTAGTACAATGGCTTTTAGAAGTCCCTTGCTCTTTCCTCTAGTAGTATACCACTCAATAAGCCACTGCAGTGAAGGAAAAAGCCTTCTAACAAAGTCTAAAGTGCTAAAATAAATATGTTTTGAATGAAAAGAGAAAGGACTGTCCCTATTTATTTGCAGGGATGAGGCACAAGTCCTGTTGAGCAATTTAAGAAAAATTGTCCAAAACTTCTTCCTTCCTTCCTTCCCTCCCTGTACCTAACTCACTGCAGGCATTGAAGCATCTGATGATATCTACAGTTTCACAGTGTCTTGGCTGAGTGAAGTATCAGAGTGCCTATGTAACACCTAAAAAGGTTTGGATCTCTGAGGAGGATGGATCCTAACCTGTGGCCATCAGTTAATAAGAACATTAGGAGTCCAAAAGGAACAAAGTGAGTCTTTTGAATAATCATGTTTTGTGAATTTGCATCAAATTCAGGGTACCTCAACTGACACTCCAAGCAGCCCTCCAAGCAGCAAGTTTCATTGAGGGTAGAGAAAATGGTCAAGAGAAGCTCAGCTCTAGGGTGCTGAAGAAGTGGAGTACACTTGAGAAAGGTACACTTAACAATATAATACTGTGACTGACATATGGTATTGTTTTGGTCAAATTTGGACTCAAAAATCAGTGCTCAGCGAGGAAAAGAATCTGTTGCACGAAGAACATTGAAATACATTCACTTGAACAAGGGTTTGTTTGCAGAATCCATAGCATGAACTGAAATGGTGAAAGAAAACAAAAACCCCAAAACAGAACAAAGAGGACTAAGAGGTAATAAAACTTCCCCTTCATTCATAGGCCATATAGCATGAGACAGAGGAGGAATGGGAGCTGTTTCTAGACATGCATCCTCTTCCAGGTCTTCTACAGTGCAGCAGGGCCCTCCACAGTACCTTCCCATAGTGACTATGTGGCTCTTTCCAAGCACAGAGATTCCCTTCCAGCAGTGCCTGCTCCAACAAGGGCACCTGCTGCACCCTGCTTAATAGCTTAGGGTTGTGCAGGCAATGAAATGTGAGCCAAAAGCTATAATAAAATGGTTGAAAAGAGGGAGGAAGAAGAGGTGAATCTCAGTCATTGCCAGTTCCTGCCCAGGAAATCTAAACACCAGGCTTTGAGTTAGACTCCAGCTTGCTGGGCTGCACTGACTCCAGATACCTTGCAAAGATCTGTAGCAGAAAATTCATCTCAAAGAGTCACTGGAACGTAGACAAAGCTGCCATTTAGGAATCTCAAGGAATCACAGTCTTTTGGCCTTGTTAAATTAACTTATTCCATGTGTGCCATGCAAGGCCTCTTTTGCAGAAATAGTACTGAAACCTTTCCATATGAGTCCAAATAAGCAGTGGGTGGATAAGGTACATGCAAGCATTAAGCCACATGTATGCAAAAAAAAGCACCCATTAATGTAGCCAAAATAGTGATAAGTTAGGCAGGAACTATTTATTTTCTTTGTAAATTAATTGTGAAAATAATGCTTTCAATAGTCCTGTTGACATTAACTTTCTACTTAAATTTCCCTTGAGACTGATCTCTTCTCTTTCCAGAACCAAATTTGTTGAGAACTTTTGGTCCCTGATATTTTAAGCTTTTCAATCTTCAGATTTGTTCAATTATTGAGAAATAAGATCCTTACTACCGTAAAAACCTCAAAAAAATGCAGACAGGGAATCAGAGAAAAATAAAATATTGAATTATTAAACAGGGAAAGTAGTCTACACTACCTGTTAGAGGCAGTGGAAAACACTGAAAAATAAATAAAGAATTTTATTCCATACAAAATGGTATCACTGTTTTTAGTCCAAGCATTTGAAGATACTATTTTGTTAAATGGAATGTGAAAACTGCAATTTTTAAAGGGGTATAATTTTTGGAAATTATCAAGCCATGCCCAATACACCCTGTCAAATGCTTCGTCTTTAAAATCCCATCCTTTACTCAATATCATATGTAGGAACATTTTCACCTATGTAGTTGATTAATGAATCTTAATGGGAGAGAGTTTTCCTTGAGACTCCAGATAAACTTTATTTTTACAGTTTCCTCTCTCTTTTCATGTCCCCAAGCCCATCATTTTACATATTTCCTGTGTTATTATGCTAAATAATTCCTGTTCATCCTCATTACATACTTTTCATATTGAAATGTTTTCCTAAACTACACTGAAAATTGTGATTGTGTCATTAAAAATTATAATAATGCTATTCTGCTTCCCCCAAAGTCTACTTAACACAACACCAAGAGGGATCAAAACAACTCAACCAATGGGAAAAAGAGCAGAGCCTTTCCAAAAGGCCAGCCCAATGTCTGATATGAACAATTGTCAGGAAAGAGGCGTTTTGGAGCTTGTTTTTCCTCTCCTGAGATAAAGTTAAGGTAACTTGTGTATGTACTGCTGGGTGAAGGAAAAACCCTAGAGCTGTAAGTTGAATGGGGCTGGGAAGTGGCTGCCAAGGCAATGCTGGATTTCAGGGCTCTCCTGAGAACCTTTTCTTCTTGCCATGGATTGTGTCTTGAGCTAAGGCCAAGCCTCAGCCCCTGCACTAGGTTTAGGTTTAGGATTCATGCTAAAGTTAGGGTTTGGATTAGGATTGGCATTTGGAAAGAAGGAAAGCCCAGAGCAGCACCAAATGACATTATGAAGGAGCTTCCAGAGGACAGGCACATGGAGACAGTCAGAAATGATATATAAAACATGGAAATGGAATTTTTATGGAAGTCTTTATAGTTGTTTGTACCCCAGGCATTTGGGCTTGCCTTTGGATTTAGCAAGACCTTTTGTGTAACTGAAAATGCATAATATTTTGACTGAAAGATGCATTCCTGGTTATGTTTTTGACTGGCAGATACTCCTGTCTCACTAGGAGTTTCATAATGAAACAGGGTGTATATCAATACACATGCTCCTAACAGAAAAATAGTCAATATAATGGAAGTAATTTATACCCCAGAAGAGGCTTTTCTGTCTGAGAAATTCCAGAACATGGCAGTGGACATTTTTTATCTTGCAGAAGCCTTGAAATATTTCTTGTTGCAGTCTTTTATTTTCCCCTGTATTTTTTCCTTTATAATCATCTCTCCTATTTAATGTGCATCTAACCAGGAAGAGGTTTTGCAATATAACGAGCTGCAGCGCCACCAATAATTAATGCCATTCAAATTTCCAGCCATGATTTTCTATTTTCTTTCATCTTTGCTAGCTATTTACCCCTGTGCAAAGTGAGTACAACACTAACAAATCAGATTGCTTCCCAATTTACATATATACAATGTCATTGCTTAGGAAAACAGTACTTACATGAGTAAATGAACAGTTAAACAGCTGACTTACCATTTGCATCTGCAATCATGATAATGGCTTGCATAAACTAACTGTGCAATTGTGCATCTCTTTTTGTGTATGCACCTGCCTTATAGTTCTCTTCACCTCTGTTGCACATATATTTATGAAAATTTAGCAACTAATGTGTTTTGGTTCCCATTTCTGTTTTTTATTTAAAAGATGGCACCTCTATCAACACCAGGTTTGTAATTATCTTGGGTCATTTATTCAATCAATGTATAGTCTGAAATAAAGATAACAGCTAATGCTTTATTACATCTTTTCTTACTGTAGATAAAAAAAAAATAGTAAAAGGGAAAAAAAAAAGAAGGAATTTGTTTGCATTTCTCTCAGCCAGTTACTGAAAAAGATCAATGTATGACCACAGAGTAAAGCATAACTAACTGGCAAAATTATACAGTATTGATGGCTAAAGCTTACTCATGAGTGATTTTAAACAGTCAAGATCTTAAACCTGCACATTGTTTACCATGCAAAGCACTTACATAGCTGGCTAAATGCTGTTTCTTTATTTGGACTTCACAAACACTGTCAGTGGAAGAAGTTGACCCTTTAAGGGGTCTTCAATGTCTCATCTGAGTCTGTTATGCATTGCAAAGCAATTGTCAGGGTGAGAGCTGTGTGCTTACTCTAAGCATGCATGCTAAATCAATTCAAAGAGATAAATTATTTGTTCCAAAAGCAGTATCCTTGCTTTTGCCTTCCTGTCTGAAAAGCAGCTGAAATAACACAATTTTCTGGACTTATGTGGGGATTATACAGTACTGTATTAGTACAGTAACTTTGTTCTTATCCTCTGCAGCAAGGTGAATTTAATCCTTTTAGGGTGCATACAGGGGATGCTTTTTGATCTACTGTATGTTGCTTCATTATTTTTGCTAATAATAATGCTATCTATAGTAGGTAGATACCAGTTTTACATCTTCTGCATCTTCTCTGTCTTTCCCTGTAGAAAAGAAATGTGAAGATCTGTCTCAGATATTTTAATTCCCACAAAAATCCATCAAACTTTGGCATATTCTGATATTACTGTGATTCCAGCCATGC
Organism: Notiomystis cincta; assembly: GCA_013398075.1. NCBI lineage: Eukaryota > Metazoa > Chordata > Aves > Passeriformes > Notiomystidae > Notiomystis > Notiomystis cincta. The sequence continues at coordinate 39,982 of VZRX01018045.1, read as the reverse complement.
AAGGCACTTTACTAATTGAGTTTGCTTTTGAATAGATCTGGACTTGAAGCACAATTCTTCAAAGAGAAGTCAAACATAAGACCTGTCAGTCAGTTTTGTCTGTTTTGCACATTACTGTTCAGGTAACCTCAATCAGTGCTGATGTCATCAGTCAATGGCAAAACATAAACCACTAGTGAGCTGAATCACAAAATTTCTTTCATATGTTAGTGTCCCTTTAAACTACATCTAATTATCTTAATTGTGGTGACAAGATATTACATTTTTCATAAAATGATTTCAAAACTGAATGCTAATACAATGTATTTTCTTTTTGCAGATGATACTGAATGTGAATCCTACTTGAATGACATCATGTACTGCATTCACGTTCTGAATAGAGAAACTAATTCCAGATGGAGTACACTTACTGCAGATGCCTTCCCATTGAAAATGAGATACTCTGCATTTACAGTTTTGTGAAATGTTCTGGTATCAAATTAACTATAAAGGGGAACAAAGAAGTCCATCTACAGGAAAAGTAGCCAATTGTTATGAAGACCCTCTCCAGTATAGCAGCAGCTCCATTTGAACAAGTGATCACAGATTTCTTTAGGGATACAGCAACTCTTGCCAAGATATGTAGCAGGCCTCAAGGAAGCTGACAGGACAAAGTGAAATGCAGTGGCTGCTTATATAAATAGAAAAGAATTATATAAACCCTAGTGGACATTAAATAGAGTCATGATCAGCCAATTTGCCTACACCTTGGAACACAAACTGACCACACCTGTTGGAGTGTTTCGCCTCAAGTAAAAAAACCTATAAAGCTCATTACTCTACATACAAAATCTATGAAATTATACTGGCATGAGAAGAATATACTGCCAGGAATCAGGGTTGATTAGGGCTTGGTCAGTGGACTGATATTCAGAGAATCCAGGCCTAAGAAAAATTAGTGTCTTGTCCAGCCTTTTAGCATCATTGCCTCAGTTTCTTCTGTTTCAAAGAGGGAAATAATACTGTTTATCATGTACAGTATTTAAAGTATTCATGTGAGAAAGTAAGCTATCCATGAGGCTTAGTATTTCTATTGAATCTTTGTATGCATTTTTAATTTATTTTTGTAATTTTTAAAATTTTTTTTTAAATCAAGCACAACATGATAAAATGCTCACTCAGTAAGAAGGTACTTTTAAAGAAGAGAGATTTCATCCTCCCCAAGATCCCCAGCAATACAAATTGGTTATTAACATTAGACTGAAGACTGTTCTGATTTGGCATCTGGTTTTCCAGATCTCAATTTGTGTTGCTTTCAGCTGGGAAATTCTTCCCTCCTAGGACAGGCATATTGCTTTAAAATGAGGCTTTTTAACTTCTCCACTTTTGGATCCTCTGTCTTTGTTTGTCTTATTGATATTTGAAAACTGATGCTCTTCAACAATCATTAATCACTTGTAACTTCTTAAAATCTCTCATCTCCACATAAGTATTTTTTTCATGGTAAATCATGGTGTGCATCTCTCAGCATGAAAATGAGAATTCTAGAAGAGTGTAGTAATAATGCTAGTAAAAATAAGCTAGGTTTTTTGTTTGTGGGTTTTTTTTGTATTAAAAAACAGTTCAGAATTTGAGATCTTCTTTTTTGATCCTTCTATGACAGTCTGAGAATACAAGATTCTCACTGAGTGTTTCTTGACTCTTGCACATCTTTGCAAAGGGATTGCATCTCCATCTTCTCTAAATCCTTGCATTGGGCAGTTGTGCACAGCAAGATGTCCCCCAAGCTTTCTGTCTCCAATGCTGAACAAACACAGCTCTTTCAGCTTCTCATAAATCACGTGTTCCAGCTCCCTGTCTATTTTAGTGTCTTATCTCCTCTACTAGTTGCAGCATGTCAACATCCTTCTTATCTCAAGTAACCCAAAACTCGACTGCAGTGCTACAGATGCAGTCCCACAAGTGTCAGCTACACAAGAATTGTCAGTTCCCAGGACCTGTTGTCCACACTCTTGATAACACAATCTGGTGTGCAATTGGGCATCTTCTCTGCAAGGGCAAATTTTTGTTCCATTTTCATGTTCATGTTGTTTGTTACAGAAGTGAAGTTTAATGAGCCAAACTTACATGAATTGCAGATTTATTTCAGCATTAAAAAAAGCAACAAAACCAAATCCACAACAAAAAAACCCTACACAATAATATTTGATAAACCCTACTCTGCAGACTGTCTACTGTATAGGGATTATATGTTATTTTGCTATTTGCAGACCATTTGAGATGAATGGGAAGGAGATGCTGTGTTACAAAAACAACAGATGAAATTTGAAGTAACTGAGAGGTTGTGTTTCATGATTCATGTATCAGTAATCTCAAGATAAAATGTCATCTGTTTGTTCATGTCAGCTACTCAAGAATAACTGAATCAGAGTCTCTGGGTTAGTCAGTCCAACATGTTATTCTATTCCTGACCACAGCATTAACAAGTTCAATCTCAAGATGCAAACTGAAACAGAAAACCTGAGATGCTACAACACCACATAAATATTTTTAGCCCTGGATTTTACAGAACTGCTCAAGCACTTATGACATGAAAATGTCAATTTTTAAGTCAAGCCTGAAGTTGAGAGTTGGTCTTGACATAACTCAAGGAATTTAGCAACCAGCAATAACTTCAGCTTATAGAATGATGAACTGTACTTAATATATTTAAATTCAGTATTTTAACAACCTTAGAATTTATTGCTCAACTTCTAGTACAAGTAACATTTAGCACAACTCACCAGATATTTATCACAGAGGCCTGATTCACATGGCAACTCTAGTCTACTCTTTAATATCTCTCTGACTATATTCTTGCTCCTTTTTTGCTTATTATTTAAAATTTGTGCGTGAGACAGCACAACCCTATAATTTCCCCTGTTCTTGTTTTGCAACTTCCCATTCATTTTCCCAATAACAATGTGTTAGGCTGTTCTTGGCTGGGCTCCAGTTGTTCACCAAAGCCCCTTTATCACTGCTTTTATCAGAGGAGAGAAAATGCAACAAAAAACCTCATGGGTCAAGATAAAGACAGGGAATTTTTGCTCACCACATACTGTCATGGGCAAAACAGGCTCGACTTGGGGAAAAAATTGATTTAATTTTTTGCTAATCAAATCAGAACGGAATAATTCTAATTCCCTCTTCCTTGGGCTCAGCTGCACTCCTGAAGTCTCTGCCTCATCCCCTCAGTGGTGCAGGTGGATGTGGAATAGGGGTGCGGTCACCTTATCACAGCTTGTCTCTGCTGCTCCTTGCTCCACAGGGACAGGACTTCTCACGTTCTTCCCTGCTCCAGCCTGGGGTCCCTCCCACGGGAGGCAGTCCTCCATGGACTTCTGCAGCGAGAGTCCTTTCCTTAGGCTGCAGTTCTTGAGGAACTGCTCCAGTGTGGGTCCCTTCCATGGGGTGCAGTCCTTCAGGGACAGGCTGCTCCGGGGGCATCCCCCACAGGGTCACAAGCCCAGCCATAAAACCTGTTCCAACATCTGCTCCTCTTTCCACAGGCTCACAGGTCCTCTCAGGAGCTTGCTCCAGCACAGCCTTCCCAGGGGTCACAGCCTCCCTGAGCACATCCCCCTGCTCCAGCTGGGCTCCACGGGCTGCAGGGGCACAGCTGCCTCGCCTTGGGCTGCAGCAACACCTCTGCTCCAGGGTCCAGAGCACCTCCTGCCCCTTCTTCCTCCCTGACCAGGATACCTGCAGGGCTGTTCCTCTCACATATTCCCACTCCTCCCTACAGTTTCAGTTGTGCAGCTTTTCTCCCTTCTTAACTGTGCTATCCCAGGGGAGATACCAACATTCCAATGGGCTTGGAATTCCAATTCCTTGGCTGCTGGTGGGTGGCATTGGCTCTGCCAGACACAGGGGAAACTTCTGTCAGTTCCTCACAGAATTCACTCCTGTAGCCCTCCTGCTACCAAAACCTGACCATACAAACACAATAAACCCCAAAATGTTATTAAATATGAGTAAGAAACTGCAAATTTTCCCTAAATATTTCTTTATTTGTTATATTAGCAATGTTTACGCTGGAATGTATTCATAAAATCAGACCAAAAGTCCATTTCATCAAGTATATTTTCTCTACTTGACTGCATATTGCACTGAGAGGTGTAAAAATAAATCATATAGGATATTGTTCTGGTCAAATTTTAATCCTAAATCTGGGAAGTTAGCTAAATGGAATTTTTCACAGTATCACGGATTATATAAATGCTATCAGATTTTGAGGTAATTTGACTCTGAATCCCTATTGTCTTTCTTCACTTTTAACTTGTCTAAATCCAATTAATGCAAAAATTTGTCTTCTGCAAGCTTTGTTATTTATTCTTTTTTTACACTGTTTTAAAATAAATTGCATCATTGAATCTCTCCCAAACTGTTAACACCTACTGTGCTAACAACTAACCCTTTATGCACATAATTTGTCATGAAAGTCCCATGGGAAAAATAGTTCCATCACATAAGGCAGTTTAATTTCCTGAGTATCTTCTCCTAGACTTTTAAAATATTCAAGTCGATTTTTTTCATTCCTTTTTGTACTTTCAGCACATAATTCTACAAAAGTTCTAAATAATTAAGAGGGACATGAGTTTCCACTAGCAAAGCCATCTGACTTCAGGAGAAGTTATCTTATTCTACATATTTAATACTTAGAAACATGATTTAAAAAATTTATGCAACACTGAAGTAACAGACACAGTTCTGTAATTCTAGACATCCCCCACATGTCAGAAGTAAGAGAAATGTGACTATACTTATGCTCTGGAACTCTGATGTGGTTACAGATTTTCAACACAGCTCTGATAGTAGGTTTGTGTGTATCACCTAATTCCATTATATTTAGGGTTCATCTGCTCCCAGTGACAGTCAATAGGTTGTCCTGTCTGTAGCAAGGCACAGTGTCTGTGTTCCTACCCTGCTCTTGTGCTGTAGACAAGCACCTACCTCTCTTAATCATAGATGTGGCCCAGTAAAAATAATTTTCATTACTAGTAAAAAGTATAAGAATGTGAGATCTTATTACTTGTCTGGGCTTGTCTTAGCCTGAGCTAACTGTAGCTTGTTTTAGAAGTGTGCAGATGTATTTGGTAACAAATATCACCTTTTTCTATTAATTGGGTCAAAGAAATAAAATTTCTTTCAACCTCCTTTGAGTAAGGCTCCCATATGCCCCCACTTCTTACAGAAGCCTGGAACTGTTGACTTTAGGACCTAGAGGAGCATTATAAAAATGCAAGTAATATTAGAGAAAAAGGGTAGGAACTAGGAAGACAGTATCTAATTTCCAGTAGTATTATCCTGTAATACTTATAACTGGATGTAGTATTTTGATTACACACTAAAATATAATTGGATGAACAATAAATTTGTAACTGTATATATAAAGCATGATCCCTTTATTTTTTCTGATATCAATATTTTAGTATAAAACTTGAGCAAGCTTGTCAAAAGCTCACTATGTATATGCTAAACTTTGAAACCTTAAAACATTTTCATTGGCATTAAAGGGGACAGTCCATGTTCAGTTACACAGGTGCTCAAGCTTGGGTTTTATTTACCGAACCTTAAAGGATATATTTTCATTCTTGATTGTTTCATTCACCTTTACTTACTGCCAGTGCCAAATGTTATTGTTCATAATGCTGGAGTCACCCTAATGAACAGTATCTGAGCTTAATCACTTGACAAATTGCAAGTGCTATTTTTCTTCTGATGTCCTAACAACTCTATCAGTGTTGTTGCCTCTTTTTATCTTTATTTCTTTATTCTTCTGCTTTTGTTTCAATTATTATGGTCTCATTTGCACTCCCTACCCTGACATTCTTTGATATAAAATCATTATAACTTATGGGAAGTTTTGTAAAGTTCTGAAGTTCTTCTGCCATTATATTACAGTTAATATCTCATTACAAATATTTTGTCAAATTTCTTGTGTTAGCAAAAGATGCTTTCACTCAATGCTGTGGAAATGGTAGGAACAGAAGGGACTTTTCATCCTCAGTCAGGAGTGAGCCCAGACTGCATCGTGGTATTGAATCAGTAAGCAAAACCTGCCTTGCTGTTGTTATCACTGTGATATTTATTTTGCTGTGGTTACTGAACCCTGGCTGAGGACCACCTAGGATCAACAGTTACCTGGAGTGCCACACCAGGGTACAGCAGATGTTTAGGAAGCTCATATGATGCACTGTGACCCAACAGCAAGAACATGGAATTTTTCCTCTGAAATTGTGGGTAAGGAGAAGTTGCAAACACCCCTTCTCCATTTTTTCTTTCTTAAAGGGACTCCTTTTGCTGTGGAGAGGAATTTTTCATCCTAAGGACGTTAAGTGTTTTACACATGCCCAATTTCTTCCTTGCTTGTGGATTCTTCCCCAGTGACATTATTTGCCAGGCAGATGTGTAAATACCCAAAAGCAGGAAATGTAGTGATGAAATTGAGGGTAAGTTCCAAAGGCACAGAGTATCTGCACATGGAATTTAGAACCACTGCACAGTGAGCATGCTGTGCTTGTTTTGGAGGCCTTCATCTAAGTCAAATGCTGGTTGTAAGGGAATCCAGTGATGCTGCTGAATATAATCCCCCTTTTATCAGTGCTATGTACATGTTGTGTTTGCAGCTTGCACAGAGATCGTACTGAATTGAAACACAGGAAGTATGGCAGCATACAGAGTGTTGGATCTAGAAGACTTTGGAATGTTGTTACCTAATTAACCAGGAACAGCCACTTGTTCTACTGAACTTTTCCTTCATCTGTTTTAGAAAATTCCTAGCAGTACTGAAGACTGTCTTCCTTTTATGGCCAAGGACATCTCATGACTTCATAGTTCCTGAGAAATTATTTATAAATTCACGATAATTTGAAAGAAACTGTCATCCTTTTAGTATTTGGAATTGTCAAAATTTAGAGAAAAATGGGAGTATACCTTCAAACTTCTGACCAAATCCAAAACTTCCATCCACATCATTATCAGAGGCAATCCATGTGTGCTCTGCCACATGGATGTTAAATCTCATTTCATCTTCATACTGTGGTGAAGATTTCTCAGCTTGTTCAGGGGTTTGGAGTTCTCTCAGCTTGCCTAGTTGTTGGTACTTCTGCTTTACTCAGAGCCTCTTACTGTCATGTAGTTTGTTTGCTAATTTCTCCTCAAATAGAGTTTCTGAATTCCAAGGAAGAGGAAATTCCAAGGAGAGGAAATTTGCTAATTTCCCCTCAATTGTGTTTCTGGATTCCAAAAGCCTATGCTCTGCAGCATGCCTTTTTCTTTCTTGCTCGCTTTCTTGCTTTTGCTTTTGCTTTTGATTTTTTCTTTCTTTTTATTGTTGACAGAAGGCAACAAATGAGTAAAATTTCTTTTAAAATGTCACTGATGCATTCACCAAACACACTCTAGGAACTGTCATTTTAGATTTGCACCAGCTAGGTGCCCAGAGGAATTCTAGGACAGAAAGTAAGCTGTGAGAAGTAAGCAGCTTCTAACCATGTATTTTTTTTCTATGTAATGAGAAACATTAGTGGCCAATTTAGGTAATGGCAGAGCTTGACTATATGTTTGTTGGGCTGGTTGGTTGTATCTGTTTCAGAGTTGAAAATGAAGTTTAAAAGAAAATCAGTGAAGGAGATTGTATGTCTGCTCCCCAGGACCTTTCTCTTCTTAATGTTCTTCCTAAGTTGAGCAGAAAATAAGAAATATGAGATTTCCTGTGCAGTGGAAGTATTTGAAATGTTGCACCTCTTAAAACATTGATGAGCACTGTCTGCCAGCCTTATTGTGGGATTCTCTGTAGCACAGCTGGCGTGTGAGGCAGCTCCCACTGGAGCCACGGGGAGCAGAGCAGGGAAGCCAGTTCAGTAAAGTACAGGTAAAACAATAGTTGAGGAGAGCTCTGGTTGTTTTGGTGGGTTGCCAAAAGAATAAGGAAGTGATATCATGGCAGCACAAATTCCTGAGCTGTCTGCTAGCTGGATGATGTGAGACAGAAGTCTTAGTAGTGGAATGACTTGAATATCTGAAACAAGTTTTTTCTCTAGGAAAATGTCAATTTCCTTCAAAGAAATCCAATTCTTGAGGAAAGAGTATAGTCTTCAGCAACTTCCTTCCTTCCTTCCTTCCTTCCTTCCTTCCTTCCTTCCTTCCTTCCTTCCT
>VZRX01018045.1:0-31768 GCA_013398075.1 Notiomystis cincta | reverse complement strand
ACACACACACACACACACACACATACTCTCGGGTGTGTGACCTACATGCTGATTTATTTAGTCCAATGTACAATAAATATATATTTATTTATATAAAGTGGAAGATCTTCACATGGAGAAAAAAGAAATAGCACCTCTTGAAATTCCAGTTCCCAAAGAACTGGAAGGAGACAGAAGTTCCATGCATGACAGGAAAAATAAGCAGATAATATATTTGGAATGAAATATTTTCTGTTCTGTGTAGGCCCTGTAGCTTTAATGGTCTAAGAAGTTCTAAAAAACTCTTGCCCAGTTTCATAAGTTTACTGTATTCAGGGGTTTGAGATTTTTCTTCTTTTTTTCTAGATTTTTTTTCCAGGGCTTGCTGTTCCTAGCTAACTATAGACTGCAGGACACACAGATGTTAGTGAGACAGGTTGATGTTCTGCCTCATGTGCAGTCCCAACACCTTGATCCAGTCCTAGAACATTTTCTTTGCTGTACAAAAGTTCCTTTTGAAACAGCAAAGTTGAATATACTGAAATTAAACTCTACAGGTTAATAATTTGCCTGCTTACACTTTCCGTGTTTTCTACAGACTTTTCTCCAACAAAAAGTTAATTTTCTGAAGTCCTTTTAGGGCCCAAACTAGCAAAGACATTGAAGCTTCACAGATTCTCAGGATATTTAATGTTGTGTTTGGGTGCCCAGGTGTGAGGCTCATTGCAATACGTAATTACCTTCAGTAGGAGACTCAGAAGATTTTAAAAATCTTTCTGCATTTGAACAAATGAAACTCATTTCTTTTAGAAAAGAATGTATTGAACTCTTGTCTTTCTGATGAAATAAAACCATATACAGATTTCTCAAAATCAAAATATTGATGAACCTCCTTAAGCTGTCTGGACCCCACAGCAGTGGTGGTTACAAATCCCTGGGCACATCCAGCCAGCACAGCCATCTTCTCTCAGTTTCCATGGCCAGAACGTTTCCAGCTGCCTTGCAGGGAGCTGTAAAGAGCTGCTACCTGTGGCTTCAGCTGTTATTCTGCAGTTGCCAGAATTGTGGCTATGTTTAGCTTTTCTGACACTGCTGAGAAAGTGGGTGACCTGCCAGTAAATGTGCTCTCCTCTGTAGGAAGCTTACCTGCTTCTGTCCACATCCTGCTCTTCTAGAACACTTCTACACTGATGTAACAGGCCAGTGACTAATTTCTAACGCTACCAGCAATGGGAAGATCACTAAAAGCTGTTTTGTCAGTGGGATGGTCAGAGCTTCAGCTCAGCTCACTCCTCCAGTAATTTGCAGGGATAGACATCAAGTCAGGGTCTCTCTCTTTTGGCCAGACCAGAAGAAAAAGAAGTAAATTTTCTGGATAGAAAGGCCATTCCCTTTAAAGTTTAAATAGAGTTTAAGCTTCTCACACCTGGAGTTTCAAGGTATCAGGACACACCATGAGCATTCAGCCAGTGGGAGTTGGATGAGATTAGAGAAATGTATTTAATTGTTAAGATTTTAAAGAAAATTTTATACTTTCTGAATATGTTTGTGTTCCTCAGATTTCCAGACAGGACTGGTCTTTTCTGACTGTATTTAAAGTCACTGTATGCATATGAAAACTCTAGTGAGATTATTAGCACTGATATTGCTTTTGTAAGGAGAATGAAGAGCTGTTTCCCATAAAAATGAACTTCCCCCAGCTGCTCTTCAGGCTTGTTTCATCTTACACTTTTTGAGCTGCAATAGTCAGGGTTATTTTAAGCTCATCACAAATTAGCAGAGAATTGTGTAACCCCTTGTTAGTATGGGAACTAATGGGTCAGGCCAGGTTTGGTGCTGATGTTAATTGCTCCATCTCTATTTGAAGTCAATGGCACTGAATTATTTCCTGATAACAGAGGACTCAACCTTTCATTTTTCTTTTGACACACAAGTCTTGGCTGTACTGAGGGGAAATCTCATTTGTGAAGTTTTATAGACCTGGGCTGAGATGCTTTGTATGGTAACACTAGAGATCTTATCTTGTATCCTTTTCTGTGGCTTTCAATGCAAACTATAACCTCCTGCTTCTATTGTAGCCTTGCACAGGGTTTTGAAAAAAATTCAGCAAGTCTTTTAGAAAAGAGGGATTGTCTCTTTCCCTCATCTTTTATCTCCATCCTTCACATGTAGTTTTCTTCATCACACCTCTCTTTCTAGTGTGCAATCTTTTGTACTCCTATTCCAATTTTCCATCTTTATTTTCCCCTTTGATTCTGTTTCTGGACTCCTACCAGTAACTACATTCTCTGCTTTGGTGCTCTATGATTAGAGTTTTATTTCTAGTTGTTATTTTGCTATGTGAATTTTCTGAAAATATCTATCAGCTGGAATTGCATCTAGTAATTTAAAATATTTCCATTTATGTGCCTTCCCTTCTACCCTCTCTTTGTCAATCTTCTCCAGAAAGATTCAGAAATATTTGTTGACAAGGACTGAATCTGTCTTGTACATTTACATACCCAGTTATTTGCTTTATATAGGTCAGGATTTTCACTGACTACTGATTATTTAATTTATACTTTTTATTTATTATATGGCAATAAGTTAATGAAGAATGTATTATTCTGATTTCCATTTACATGTGGATTTTTCCTGCCTTTAAAACTGAGGTTTAATTATGAAATTCAATTTTGTCTGCCAAATTTTTGTAAGTTCTTTGAGTCTTCTTTGAAGATGAATAGTTGTCTAATTATAATAAAGATGTTAATATAAGCAGCATTCTGAAGGAAGTAAAGAGCAGGATTTCTGTAAGAGTGTGGTTAGGTCAGTCTTATCTAGAGCACTTAACTGTCACCTGCTTCATGAAAACATTCTAGTTTAAAAAACATGATAGAAAAAAATAATTCCAAGAGGAGATAAAAAAAAGAAATTAGATAATTTTAGAGATCTAATTCATAGAAATGGTCTGCACTCAATCTTATTGGCACATACTATGTAAGGAGAATGGAGGTCTCTGAAGGGACAGTAAACTTCAGTGGAGAGGTAAGGAAAGAGGCTTAAGTGGCACAGAACAGCATAGGCATGGAAATTCCTTAAGTTCACATTATTTTCAACGCAAAAAATAAACATGTCTTGAACATTTAAATCTACTCCCAGCCTGTCTGTACCTGTAGAGCTTGTGGTGCTTGGGGTAGCTTGGGAGACCATCATGCATACCCAGACTGCATGGCAGCAGTGAGGTCCAGCACTCACACACAGATTTTCAGTTCTGTTTGGTGCTTAAGCCTCTGCTGTTGTTTAATACCCACCTTTGATGATGTGGATATGACACTACTAAATGAGGACAAGGACAAAGACAACCAAGTGCTTATGGTCTTCCAGTACCTTCCCATAATGGACACTCAGAGACACAGTTCACTGCAAGAGTTATGGAGGAGTTCAGACTTTAGAACTGCAAGAAACTTTAAATTATGGACTTGTATATGTTGATACTCACACGATTATGATCACATAAACTTGAGCAACTTCGGTGAAATAAATTTCATTTATTGTGGCTTCTTGCATTTTAACAATGTTTAAATAATAACTGACCCAGAAGAACTAAACATCAAAAAATATCACTGCCTTGAAATCAAACCATAAAAATTATCTGTTCCTAATAACTAGGATTTCTTCAAAGAAAATACTAGTCCATAACATTTTATTTGAATGTCTCTTCTTAAGTTGTACAAAGAATTTGGAAATGTGTAGGCGAATGCAAACACACATTTGGAGGCAAAGTGAGGGAATTGTCATTGGTACTTGACAGCTGTGGTTACATGAAGAGGTTAAAATGTGACAGATCATAGTGAAGAAATTGCACAGAGAATAAAAGAGAGGTAGCCCAGCCCCAGTAATGACAGCCTCATCCTCAGATAAGAGTATCTTACTGAGGAAAGCAAGCTCATTTCCCCCTCATATTTTCAAATTCATGACCTGATTGTATACTTCCAAGTCATTGTCATCCAGATTCCTGCTTCAAGCCTCACCTTGTCACTTATGTTCTAATTTTAGAGGGAAAAAGATTTTTTTAACAGTGAATGAAGATTACTTCTTTTTGCAATTTTAATTTTTTCATAGGTTTTGATCCAGGAAAGCTGCACACCAATGGAATTGGTCCTGAATCCCTATTAGGAGGAGAGATGAATACCTCAAACCTTCTATTTTGTAATCCCTGAAAGGAGATGGACTTGAAAAGAGAACAGTGAGTTTCTAGAAAGTAAGTTCTGTCTGCTGCACAATGCTGAGAACAGGACAGTCTTCAGTAATAGAAAAAATAAGAATATTTTGGAAAAAGTTATAGTTCTGCTCTATTTAAATCCCTTCTTTTTTTTTTTTTTTTTTAAATTTCATGTGTCCTTTTGTGTCTGAGTGGTGGCTAGACTTCTTTTCTCCTTTATTATTTTTCATTGTTCACTCCTTGTTTTTGCTGTTCTTTCCCTCTCTGATATTCACTAAATGCAGAGTAGTGGTAAGGGAAATAGGACCTAATTAAGTGAATTTGGTTAATGACCATGGTATGTCATATATTTTTTAATAGAGAAGTAATGGGCAATAGAGAAGGTGGCCAATGTGATACCAAACTTTCTGCAGAAACAAAAAGGATCTGAACAAAACAAGGGTCAGTGAACCTGGCTTTTTTACTAGACAGATGTGTAGATTCATGCAGCCTTTTTGTCTGCTTAGCTGAATAAATGTCTAAATGCCAATATCCTTTTGCATATCAAATAAAGGTTAAGGATTCTCTCAGAGAAAATGCAGAAAAATGAACTCATCTCTTAGCCAGGTAAACACAGTTTATGGTGAGTGATGCACTAGAGTTAGTAGAGAAATGGTGAGGGGTTATCTGAGGGCAGAGCTGCTCTACAGGGGGAACTCCTAATTCACACATCTGCTGGGGGTCTTCTGAAGTCAACAGCATATCAGTAGGGATGATCAAACTAATATTGCTGGAGAAATGAAGCTGTCACAGGAAATAAAGACAAATCCCCTCCTAGGTCAGCAACTGTTTAAAAGATATTAAATTGAAGGTATAGTATAGACTTGGTTGTGACAATAGAAGACAGTTAGACCTGAGATCAAATTGCTGTGTAGCATAACTTTAAAAAATCTTGAAAAATTATTAATAGGGAAATAAGAGAGTTTTTATATGACTTTTATGATATCATATTTAAACCAGAAATATTTAAGGTGGCTGTCAAAAGTTGCAGAAAATCTCCTGCTAACTAAATGTTACAGTGACAAAAATGCAGTGACATTAACTGTCATAGATGCAAAGCAATGTAAATGAACAATAATAGCCTCTGATAGTATCCAGGTAACTAGGGTTAAAGCTATTATGAATAAAAAGAAAAAGAAAGGTTCTTCATATTTTTAAAAAAAACCTAGAAGTGGGATGAAGTGAAGCACAGATGTCTCATTAAAACTTTCAGTGCTTAAGAGAATCTAAAGTGAAACTCAAGTTTTGACTGCAATTTTTTGTCTAATCTAGCTACTCTTCACCTGTACAGTCATAAAGCTGGAGAGAAGTTTTCTCTTTAATAAGAGTTCAACTCCAAGGACAGAGAAGAAGCTTTTTAAAGCTGCATAAGCAGAAGCTGACTTCCAGTAGAGATGAAGTGCCACATAAACATATGTGTCTTTATTTATCTCCTCCCTGTAACCACCTACACACAAACTAGCCTAGTTTCTTATCCACACCAAGTGGGCAGAGAATGGGAAAATAGCTCCTGGGAGATGCTCCTGCTCTCTCCTTGCAAGGAGGGGGAAGTCTTGGTTGTTCCTAAGGTGCTCTGACTGCAACTGCTCAGTAGCAAACCAAGACCCTGCCCTGGCAGGAGAATGACACATCCCACTACTGCCACAAGTGAAAATGTCTGGGTGCCAGCACAGCCCCAAATATCAGCTTCTGCTGATAAGAGCTGTTATCTTAGCTAATGAATATAGCTGAGGTTTAGCACTTTCCCTCTTCCCCTCACACCCAGACCATCAGAATTCAGATGGCTGAATTAGCTTCCCCAAGTTAAAAAATTCACAGCTTTGAGTTAAGCATTATCAAAATCTTCTTCAAAGATACTCCCTAGCTTTCCATACCATGAAAATATGGTTTTATTTATCAAAATGCATTTATAACTATCTAAAGCTGAATAGCAGTTTTTTTGGTTATCTAGAGTCCATGGAAAAGAAATATTTCATTTGATCTAAACCAAGGTATTGAACAGCAAATACTTTATCTTTATTTCAAGTATTTTTTAAATGTGGAAATTATATCAGTAGGATCAAAGGACGTTACAATACAAAAATATGAAAATCAGTTTTTTCATTTTGAAATTATTTTGCAACTTTTTTCCAGATATTTTTAGAGTGTAAAATTTGGATGACTACCCAATGTTATCAAATATTTTGCTCAGGAAAAGAAAGCAGTGGTTGTAAAATCTCACTATATTTCAAACAGTGTCTCATCCTTAGAATCTACCATTAATAATAATTTTAAGAAGATGAGATTTTATTCCAAGTTTCCACCTTGGGGGAGTTTTCTTTTTATCTTGGCATTGCAAACCTTTGAAAAGAAGCATTTCGAATGGAAGGCATGACAGATCTTTTAAATGGAATATGCAGCTACAGAGCTCCACACCATAATTACTGTCATACTGAAGAAGGTTAAATATTTATGAAGAATGTGCTTTTTATCAGTCAGTCTAATTTTTAAACCTGAATTCTGTAATTGCATTGAAATGCCAATAATCAAAGGGAGGTTCTTTCTTGGCAGCCATAAGATTTTTACCAGTCTCATTTATTTGTGAAGTGTGGCCAATATAAACAAATTCTGTATAGTTTTTCATTTTGGATCAAAATTAAATTGAAGCCAATTATGCCAAATAACTTCTTTAGCAATTCCTGACCCTTTTTTTCTGGTTTTTTTTTTTTTTTTTTTTTTTTTTTTTTTTTTTTTTTTTTTTTTTTTTTTTTTTTTTTTTTTTTTTTTTTTTTTTTTTTTTTTTTTTTTTTTTTTTTTTTTTTTTTTTTTTTTTTTTTTTTTTTTTTTTTTTTTTTTTTTTTTTTTTTTTTTTTTTTTTTTTTTTTTTTTTTTTTTTTTTTTTTTTTTTTTTTTTTTTTTTTTTTTTTTTTTTTTTTTTTTTTTTTTTTTTTTTTTTTTTTTTTTTTTTTTTTTTTTTTTTTTTTTTTTTTTTTTTTTTTTTTTTTTTTTTTTTTTTTTTTTTTTTTTTTTTTTTTTTTTTTTTTTTTTTTTTTTTTTTTTTTTTTTTTTTTTTTTTTTTTTTTTTTTTTTTTTTTTTTTTTTTTTTTTTTTTTTTTTTTTTTTTTTTTTTTTTTTTTTTTTTTTTTTTTTTTTTTTTTTTTTTTTTTTTTTTTTTTTTTTTTTTTTTTTTTTTTTTTTTTTTTTTTTTTTTTTTTTTTTTTTTTTTTTTTTTTTTTTTTTTGTTTTGTTTTGTTTTGTTTTTGTTTTGTTTTTGTTTTTGTTTTTTAAATTTTTTTTTTTCCCCAGAGATTAGAAATTGGACTTCCTTCCTTAAAACATATTGAGTTTTATATTGGGTCACTTTGTGAATATCTTCCTCCCCAGATCTGGTTAGGCTAAATAGCAAATTTAGCTTAGAGTCTTAGTAGCATATTTTGCTGTATTGAAATCATGCAGTAAACTTCTGAATAGTTACCTGCCAAAATTTACTTCATGACCCAAATTTCCCTGATGCTTGCACTTTAATAAGTTTTTTGAAAGTATGTTCCAAATTCTAGTTTTACCAAGGTTATTACAGGTACATATTACCTTGTATTTCAATCCTATAATCAAAATACTAGTAAAGCAAAGAGATGAAAGTATTTCTGTTTAATAATTTGATGGATTCAAATCAAGTCCCACTATTTTTATGTGACTTTTTTTGGTGTGAATTAATCTAGAACACTGGTCTGAAGACATATACTAGAAAAATTGCCCCAAAGGTTGTATAGACTGTGATTTTATAGTTAATCAGGCTTTTAAAACTTCCAGTGAAGGTTCTCCATCATGCATGGTGCTGGACTCACTCAGTCTGGAGGGGATCCTCACAAAGTGTTCTAGTCACTGGGAGGAGGTGAGGGGTTGGTTCCTGCTTTTGAGGTGGAAACTACCTCAGCCACCTAAGCAGCACCTTCAGGATGTGTTTAATAGAAGAAGAAGAAATGTCTAAAGAATGCACTAGATTGGAAAGGTAAGGGAAAAAATTCTGGTGTGAGCTTCATACAGTGAAGCATTTCTCATCCTAAGGAGGCCTTGCTTTTCACAAGTTCCAGAAAATATTTTAAGGGCTAAAGGTGTCAGAAAAGTTGAGTCATGAAGCATCTTAAGTATTAAAGTTACTTAATGAAGTACTTAAAATTAATTTGCTCTTTTTTTTCATTACAATTTAAGTAACCACTTAGAATTAAAAAAAATATATTTGGCATTTACAGAATTCATTTTCTTCTATGCAAGCTGTGAAGCCTGGAATATATACTTTCAGAATTTGTTATGGATTTAGTATTGACTATTTATGACTCTTTCAGGGTTCAGTTTTGTTCAGTTGCCAATCTGAATGCAAAGAGTTAAATCCTGGGAAATGGCAACAAGGCTGTTAAAGGAGTGCCTTAGAAGGTAGAACAATGACACAGATAAGGCAGCCTAAGGTATATAACTTCAAAGAATTTTAGAAATGAGTGGCTTCTGGGCTGTTGGGATACAAACTGGCTCTGTGTAGGCTGGAATGGGGTACTCTTCCTAGGGCTATGCCTGGGTTCAGCAGAGATCTGAAACTTCAAAGACTTTGAAAAAGGGGAGGGGGCATTAATAGATTAGGAAGGGCTGTGAGGGATGAATCAATGGAAAGCTGACAGCCAGGTTGCAAGAGACATGGGAGGATAGCAAGTGTGGTGAGCTGAGTGGGGTGTTGGGGTTTTGCTCTCTTTTGTTTTGCTTTACTTCCAGAAATGAGCTCAGTTCAGCTCATGAGAAAATAAAAGTTTCACACAGTTCTGTATATGTTCCTTCTTCTTCAGAACTCATGTTTCAGGTGCAATCATAGAGATGTGAACCTATACACATATTTAAGGAACAGTTATATCCAATTTTTTATTGCTACTCAGATAAATCCTGGGAGAGGTTAAGCTGCAAATCCCACTAAAGAGAGATGGAATTAAGGTCTAGCATCTCTGATGTACATTCTTGAAGATCCAAAAGAAAGAGATTTTCATATATCTAGTAGCTGTGGCAGTGATATTTATAATTGTTTCTCCAACATTACATTAAAAGAATTGTATACATCTTATTCTTCTCCTCAATGAAGGCAGACTGAGAACAGTCAAGATCATCACAGACCATTTAGATTGTGTCTGTTTTGTCCAGAGTGGCCTTGTACAGAAGTTATCTGTGTTGGTAATACAGAAAATGGAAAAAAAAATTACATCATTTAACCTTTGTTAACTTTTTGTTAATTTTATTTTTTTATCTATTCTCCATTAAGTAAAAATGTTTCTTGCAAAGCTATTCTTCTGCATCCTTTGCTGCTTTCTATTCACAGATGCATAAAGGATTAACTTTTAACTCCTTTTATATAGTGTTAATAGAATTGTATTATATATATTGCAGATCAGCTTCTAGCAGGTGCAAATGACTTTAAGTGGTCTCTTGTGGATTTTTCTTTTATTCTCTTAGTTTTGAGTTGAACAGAGTTTTAAGGGGCAATAAATGTTGAACCAGACTGCTACATTCAGAAAAGTGCAGTCAGAATAGAAGGCTCTGGATGAGAAGTTGTGTGAGGAGCAGCTGAGGGCTCTTGGTCTGTCCAGCCTGGAGGAGACTGAGGAGAGACCTCAGTTCAGTCTGTAACTTCCTTGTGAGGGGAAGAGGAGGGGCAGGCACTGATCTCTGCTCTGTGGTGACAGTGACAGGACTCAAGGAAATGGCCTGAAGTTGTGTCAGGAGAGTTTTGGACTTGGACATCAGGAAAAAGTTTTTCACCAGAGCATGGTTGGGCACTGGCAAAGGCTCCTCAGGGAAGTGGTCTCAGCACCAAGCCTGGCAGAGTTCCAGAAGCATTTGGACAATGTGCTCAGGTACACTGTAGGATTTTCAGGGTGCCCTGTGCAGGTCCAGGAGTTGGACTTGATAATCTTGATGGATCCTTTCTAACTCAGTATATTCTAGGATTCCATGATACTAATTCTACTAAGATAATATTGGTTTTGCTTAAAACGTGCTGGCCTGATCTCTTTGTTCTTCAAAACAATTTCAGTGTCCTTGGAAATGTAGAGATTATAGGAAAACTGTATAATATTTGAGGAATTCTGAATAGATAAATCATTAAATACAAGTTTTAGCATTCCAGTGGAATGTCTGTTATACCTCTAGCAAGTAGCTCCTCTGAGGTCTTTAACTTCAGTTACATTCCTTCAAGTATCAGTGATTTGAAAGGCACTAGGAGTCAAGGGGATAAATTGCAGTAATGATAAATGCTAGAATTATGTGATTTAAGGAGTATAATTTACAAGATCTGAAGAAAAGCTGTTTGTTTCCAAAAATATCTACATAGGCATCCTTTGGGGGAAATTCTATTGTTCCCTTTCCAGAAACCCAATGGCATTTCATGCTTAAATACTCATACAATTTTAAAGAATGGTGTGAGGTACCTGTAGGTTTTTGAACTCTGTTTTGGAATCTTACCTGACAACTTTCATTGCAAGGATGTTCTAAATTACACTTAGCAGAAAACATACCACAAAAAAAATCAGCTTTATGTGAGTAATTTTGCAAGTCAAGCTGTAAAGGTTTTCGCTGTACATCATCTGGATATCTGAGGTAATGTTGTCACATACATTCAGATGTTGTTTAAATCCTGTTCAAGATTTTTACAGCCAATCAGGCTGAACAGCAATAGAACATAATTTTTGCAAACAGTACTGTAAATGGTATAACACATTGCATTGCATACTTTTTGAAAGAAGATATGAGGTACATTTTACTAGCAGGTGCATAAATTTTTAAACAATTTGCTGCCAGTTTATTTACGTGAGAAATTAACTTCCATTCTGGTATTCACCTACAAAAGTCAATCAGAAAAAGTCTTTGTTTATTTTATAGGACTATTAACTATAGAATGGCAATTTACATTTCCTATTTTAATCTGCAGAACAGCAAATCCTCTACAGCAAGATATATTAAATTACTCTCAATGATTTAAGGAAACATCGTTACCTCCTGCATATGAAATATCCATATGGGCATTTCAAAAATATTGAAAATCTTGATTCTGCTGGGCTTTATTATTTTTTAATAAAATTTTAAGATTTGTTATGTGTTTTTTTTTGCTTTCTTTGTCGTGTTTATTAGGAAAGAATGTAGTCCTATATTTAGCTTAACTTAGGTGAGTCTATAAATCTAATAGTCATTGACCTCATTGCTGCAGAACATTTTTCTTCCTGCCTGCTATTTCTTCTCCTTTTCATAATTTCTATAGAAGTAGGGTAATATAGCCCTTTTTCAGTGACACCAAAGTTCACCTAAACCTACACTTTCTTTCATGAATCTGTTTTTTTCCCAGATGACAATCAGGACAGTGACCTTAGCACACACTCAGTGCAAACAACACCACCATATCTCAATAAGACTGTATTCTAATTATTTTGGGGCAAAACATCTATTGAGGTATGCAGTCTATAAAGTCATCTCAAGAAAAGAATTAATTAAATGTCATTTTGCTGGGAAAGTACTAATGACCAACACTAAAGCTCGTGCTTTCACCTTTTCCCCCTAAGCTAACCTCCATTTGATGGTAACATCATGTGCTCTTTTGAGGCCACCTCTTGGTCTGGACCAAATTGAGGGAAAAGAGAGATCCACAGTATTCCTCTGGGTGTGTTGTAGGCAGAGCGGGTTGTCTTTATTCTGTGAACATGTACATGAATTATATAATTTAAGAAAGGAAGAAAAAGGCTTAGCACTTCCCATTTCCCTGACCCCTTATCCAAATTACAGCTGACATCTGAGCATAGTCACGACCTCGGTTTGCAGTTTATGAAAATCTTTGTTCTCCATGTCTATTGTGTGAGAGACCTCTCTTACCAGATCAGCACGATCCTGCAGACCTTTCATTCAATAAAGGGCAGTGGCTGTGGCTTCTTCTGCTTTTCAAACCAGCATTTTAGCCTGCACACTCTTCCTTGATTGTCTGTGGAGGATAATGAATTGTTAGGAAATGATTAACAATTAATGATTTCAGGGGAATGATGACTGTCCTTATGGTCCACGCGTCATAAACCAGTCCTGCTTTATCTTCTCTGCTTATCTTGCCTGCATGAGCTACTTGGCATCTGCCTCAGTAACCACTTCTGCATATTATTTTTATTTCTTTTGAAGTATAAAATGGAGAGAAGGAAGCTGGCATTTCCTTTTCCTGAGGCATTCACTAAATATACTAGAAAAGGCAAAGAAGCCTGGTAACTTCTTTACTGCTAGGCAAGCTCCAAGAAAGCCAGAAGGAAAATCTGTTTTCATTCTCTCCCTTATACTTGAATTACAGGTGTCAAAATATGGGTAATTTAGTAGAATTGTCTAGGGACATAAAAGAAAAATAGCTTGATCCACCATAAATCTTTAGTTTGAGCTGCAGAATACACTATCAATGAACTGTAACTGCTGGGACTCTCTGCATCCTTCTGCTGCATTTAACTTCATTGTCTATTTTGAGATAAATTGTAAAGCAACATATCAAGTTAGCAGCTTATTAACTGTCCTGCTGGAAAATATGTAGAGTTGGCATGGTTTTAAATTACCTCTGTAAAAGAGTGAACAAGTCAAGTCTGTAAAAGACAAGTTTACATTGAAAGCATTGGACTGTTAGGTAGTAACTCAAAAATGAATTTTGCTTATTTGAGTGGAGGGGATTTTATTATACATGGGTTGTTTTCAAGAATACTTTGATTCTAGATAATTTCTACACAAATTCTTGTTCTTTGAAAGATATCTGATTCTATTCAACTCTTTTTTGAATTTTAAAGGTACTTTTGTTTTTCTCTCGTGCTGTTTGGCTAGTTTAAGGACAGCCAAATAAACATGGCATTCTTTTCTGGAACCAGAGAGGGAAGAGTTTAGAATTATTTTAATAAAGTCCTTTACAGCATTTCAGAAATGAAGAGGGACTATGGAACAACTGCAGATAATTTTTGTTTTCTTCATCTCTTTTCCAATGGTAAAAATGTGATGTGTAGGGGTTAATGAACCAGTGTTAATTTAAACAATATGACAGTTTGGCTTACCATCTGGAAAAGTCTAGTGCATGTCTAATGTTTGTGTATTTTATTTGATTATTTGGGTTTCTTCCATTACTTAACTTGCTATAATGCTAAATTCCTGTGATAGGTTTGCAACTGTTCCATAGGGAGTAGAGCTGAGGCAGGTCTCCCTTGCCTTCTGGTTGGTTCTTTTATACTTTTGCCTATAGAGAAAGCAAAACTTCAGAAAAGGTTAGCTAAGTTAAAAGAGACTTATCACTGGAGATGGCATAAATAGAAAAATGATGTTACCTAACTGAGATGGTTTTAGTGTCTTTAAAGATGAGAAGATTTTATATTCATCACTTCAGTTTGTAGATATTTAAAATGTAGTGGTTTTTCTTCAGTTGTGGACCCCTTGTATTTGGTTTAGGGTTGATGGGGTTTTTTAGAAGGTAGAGGCTATTTCCCTGTGACAATATTCACAAAGCCTTCAGGATGCTATCACAGCCTCAGTCCATAAAAAGAATCCAGTACTTTTTGAAGCTGCTTTTGAAAATGCCAAAGGTTACCTTTCTGCATTTTCTGCATAAACTGTAGTTTATGTCTGTGGACCTGTAGAATTGTCTCCCTTTCCTCAGACGGAGGACAGCATGTTTAATCAGTGCATCTGAGAGCACAGCAAGATAACAATCCTGCTGATTAGAATAAAGGTTTTCCCAATTATTGGTATTTTGTTTAAAAGTGATCAATAATTGTATATTCTTTTAGAAAAAGAAAATTTTTTTCTTGTAATTATTTCTTTGGTTGGTCGCACTCATCAAATATTCAGTTATAAATATATAAAATTGTGGCACAATTCCCTTGCGAAATTGGCTAAGGGTGGTACTAAAAGTCTCCTTCAAAACCAGGAATTATCTTAGATCCTCTGCCCTTTGTTGGCAGACAGACACAACATTAAGGATTGAATGGAAAGGCAAAAATTGAATGGAAAACGTAACCCATTGAAAGATGAACATTTTGAGAGGTTTAGGGAGTTCTGCACTCCACTGTTACAGTGTCCTCACAGACAGGCTTGGGGTCATTTCCCACTGCCTCCTCTTCACCCAGAGTGTTTGAAAACTATTATGTCTAACATCAGTCAAGAGGGGAAAATGAGCCCTGGGCATTCATTCAATTTAAATGTTTTTATCAAAAGCATTTGTCAGTTCACAGATTGGTCTGAACTGGAAGAGCCAGTGGGTGAAAATAGGTCATGCTGAAATGTGCAGACAAAGGCTGTGGTGTCACACCACAGACTGTTCCATGGAACAATCTGTAGCCAGCTCCACAATGGCCACTGCATGCCCCTTCTCTAGTCCTCTTTGCATGAGCAGTGCTTTAAGGCAAATGTATAAAAAGACACATCAGTTCCCTGATCCACTTCAAAGGATAACTGCCCACAAAGTCATATGAGTCCTGAGGCAGTAAAAATAGAGGGCAGGAATATCTCAAGGTACTGTAATACCTGAAGACTTTTGCAGTTTAATGGGCTAATTTTTGCTGGCAGTGTTGGAATGGAAGGCTGTCTCACATTCAGGTCTGCTCAGGGATGCTTCTGTTTGCAGAACCATGATGACCTGAACCAGGGACCTGATGCAGCTGAAAAAACAGGTTTTGTTTGGGTTCCTTTTCAGCTGAATTCACTCCTGCTCTGGCACAACTCTGAACAGCTTTGGCCAGAATAAGCAGTATCTCTGAGTGTTCAACCATGGCTTGTATCTGCTGAAATCACATTCTGAATTACTGGTTTGGGGAATAGGAAATTCAGAGGCATCATTCCCAGCAAGTATTTATTACTAGGCAATCAAACAGAAGACATAATGGCCTGTGGGCCAAAGAAATGGATGCAATTTTAAAGGCTGAGGTCCTTCACTTTGTAGGAACAACAACAACAAAGCTGTCCCCTGGATAAAGCAATGAAGAGTTTAGCAGCAATACCAGTGAAATGCATTCCTTCTGCCTGCACTGGGCACACTGTCCTCCCAGCTGGTTCAGCTAACTCTTCATAATGAAGCAGTTATGTAGGTGGAGTGGAGAGATGATTCTACTAAGCCACTTTCTCCTTTATGTTTACACTGTTATTTCCAGTATACTCACAGCTAAACAGACCAATTTAAGGCTGCTAATCTGGAGCACAGGAGAAGAAAAGGCATCTTTTTGAGGTGACAGACGAGAGGCAGTAAAACTCTCATGCTTGTGCTAAGGTGAAGTGAACATACCACAACTCTGCACGTCCCCACAGAGGCTCTGACACCCATTTTCCCCTAGCTCTGAGAACAAGAAAGGATTTCCTTTTCACTTTCATGAGCTGTCAATCTCTGTTCAATGACATGAACAGTTAATTCGCTTGCTAAAATCCATTTTTCATGCATTGCCATCTTTGTAAGGGAGAGTAAATCCTTTCCTTTACTTACCATGCTTGAAATTCAACTTTCTTGCATAAGGCTCTAGAAAAAAAGTTTTTCTGTAAGGCAGAAAAAGGAGCATAAGAGGCAGTTCAACTTCTATTTTTTTTCCAGTTTATGAGTGTCTGAGAATTAAATTACTCAAGTTTATTGTGAAAAAATGGCACTAGAATTTTAACATCATTTGATGTTAAATAATTAACTCAGAAAACTAATGCCAACATCATAAGCCATCATATGCATGATATTCAATATATAGTTACATTCAGTAATAAATATCTTATGGAATTCATATAACTGAAGCCCACACAAGAATAAGGAAGCTGCCAAAATAGTATCATATCCAGTTGGCTTAGTCAGCAAGAAACCAACTGGTCCACAGATGCTCTTTTTTCTATGAGAAAATATCCTCTTTTGCAAGTCTCCTGCCTGCAAAACGTTTCATATGAACTCTTCTCCTCCTGCAGGCTGTAAATAATTTATTCATCAAACCTTTTTATTTGTAGCAGATGGAAATCTTAGTACAAATTTTAAAACAAAAAAGGAGAATATTAGAAACTTAGGTGAATAATTCTAATTGCATTATAGTGCACTAACTTGTAAAAAAGGCCTTAAGGCATGGGAGTTGATGGACACTCAGATGGGTTTGGAGGCCTTTTCTCTGGCACAGACAAAAACTGGAAGAGAAGTTGTTTTGGGAATTGAGAGTTGAGAGTGCTTGTTCATCATATGTAAGGATATGAACAGAGGTAATGGGGTTATGACAAGATGTTCACCTGTGTCCAGGGTTCCCTTTCTATCCACTTCCAGTGTCCTTTATTCATGCAGCTGCCTAGCTGAGGTCCAGCCAGTGTCACAGTAAATTAGAGTAGGTGCTCTGTTTCTGCAGCACGTGTCCTTTTTTCTCCTCTATTATTCCCTTTGCAGAGGAACACATATATTTTGGCAAGAAAATTATAAGACATTAAAATAAAAGACACTTGGTATGGTTCCAATTCCTTTTCTTTCAGAACATGAACACTTTTGATACCTTTGGTTTAGCAAAACTTTACCAACTGTTGTTAATTGTCTATAGAACATAATTCACAGTCCTGCAGTTTGTATTTTACATAAGGTCACAGTGGTAACAAAGACCCTATTCCTACATGTGTTAAGAGAATGGTTCTCAAAATGTTTTTCTCTTCCAAAGAAGCACAACTACCATTCACATTATGGATAAAAGACTCATACTATTGCCAATAACATATTTGCTACTGTAGCAACAAGAAAGCTTTGTTACTTTGCTGATACATTTCTATTTATAAAACATCAATTATCATTAGATGACTATGCACATGTGACGATGGTGTGACAATAGCTCCTCCTGTAATGCAATGACACAGACAAAATGAGCAGAATTTTATTCAGTTAAAGTTTAAAATATATCAGAGCAAACACATATAAAGTATTTTTTGATATCCATAATGCTGTGATTTCCCATTCATTTGAATAGTATTCTATAAAAACACCATCAGATAATGGATCTATTACTTATGGAATGATAATATTATAATTAATAGCACAGATGTGATAGGACAGTAGCATATGGGGAGGAAAGAGGAATTACAGAAATTTCAGTAATGGGAGACATCCTGAAAAGTCTATTTGGTTAAGAATTACTGCAAGAACTCTTCTTTCTGAGTGTTATCTGGACTGAACTCTATTGGGTCCTGGAAGCTGGCCTGATCTTCATTGATGAAATACTGCTGACTGATTGATTGTAAACCAAGGAGGGGAGGGCATGTTAGTTCTTCTGTTTTCTGTGAATGCATAAATGTTCTTGTTTCTGTAATCTTCATCCAAATTAAGAAAAGAAGTATTTTGCCACTAATTTCAGAATACTCCTTTGTGCAAAGCAATGTGCCTTTGTAATTGAAGCTATGCATCAGACTTGTATTACAATTTTTTTTTCTTATACTAAGGGATGCACCTGCTATCTGGTGTTTGGCTCCTAAAAATGTGTTTTGGCAGAGAATAATGTCAATATTAAGTATAAAGATGATGTCATTATGATAGGATTATTGATTTGGAAGTTAATTGAAGACATTGCTTTCATAGACAACATAAAATTATCTCCAAGCCCAAAATTTCATGTTCCTTACCATTTAAAAAAAGGTTTTCTCAGACCAATGAGACCAGATGTTCCTATGCATCCAGCTGCTCCCCACCCTGACTTGCATATTTTATATTTCCCAGAAGGCGTTTAAAATCTGCAGCATCACTGTTGAGTTTATTGCACTATTAACTTAAAAACCGCATCAACTGTTGTGTGGTATTTAAGTAGAAAATTTACTGTGGATGGGTTTTTGTTGCAGGAAGAGAGTACTGTTCTCTGCTAAAATTCTAGGGGATATAAACACAATTTCATTTATTTTTTGTAAGCAAATTATTTATGAAAGATTTTTCCCATTCATAAGATATTTGCATGGCTTCCACCCATAACTGGCCTTTCCAATCAATTGAAAAAAGAAGGAATTAACATTGAACATACAATCTTTCGAACATAACTGGGCATTTAGACAGAGTCATATAAATAAAAGCTGCTGGGTTAAGAATGAGAAAATATTGTTACAGCTGTAGAGGCACATACTTGCAACTATTTCAGCAGGTGTATACCTAGTACCAAGTTCAATACATTTTTTTTGACTTAGTCTACTTTCGTTTCATGCTTTTGCCTTATCTTTTATTACTTTGTTACTGTATTAGAGAACATCTACTAATACACTCCTGCAAAATTTCATTCACAATTTAGGCTAAGTTACGGCTTTCAAGTTAAAGACTTCAGAAAACAAGAAAGAAGGCATATTCCTATGAGAAGTAGTTTTGATGCACAGTGTCTTACTTATAGAGTACATGTGTGATATTTCTTAAATATCTGGTTAGCCATGCTAGATAAAGCAGAAGAAAGATACATGGAAATATGCCATATGGTATATTCCATAACCCATATTTCTCTTTGGCATTTGAAATCTGTTTGAATGACAACAGGGAATGAAATCCTGGCTTTCAGCAGAAGCTGACTCTGAAAATGGCAGTAGACAAGGAAGCATAAAATTACCAGCTTTGAGAACCAAACTAGAAAAGTTTTCATCTAAAATATTCTATAGTGTTAAGTTTCACACACTCTTCAATGAATGTAGCAAGATTTAAAAATGGATAGATTTTTTTTTGTGGTATGTTCCAAAGAAATGTTGATTTATTCAGGCACAGTAGATGTTTCTTCACCTGTAACAGCAAGAAAAATATACAAGGAAGAGCAAAGCACATGTAACAGGATCAACAGTACATGTAGCAATACTCTGAATGAACTAATAGCTTTAGTGTTTCTTTCCCCTTCCATAATCTTCCAACAGCATTCCTGGGATAATCATTATCGTTTCATCTCTGTCCTCTGCAGGTACAATATCTGGCTTTCAAAGTCTCACACTAATCTATCACACTGACACAAAGGGCAAGACCCTGAATAATTATTTGGTTGGCATTTCTTTTTGTAATCAAGGGGAGTGCCAGGCTTTGAGTTGGACATTGAATTCTCATAAAGTTTTGTATTTATTTTATGTTTGCAAGAGTGATCACAGGTTTGGCTAAGTGCCCTGAGAAAAACAGGTCTCTGGAGTAACACCCAAGTGGTTATACTTTAAGCCTGACCTAGTAGAGCTTTACAGAAATAAATACCTGTGTTTCATAACACTGGAAAGGTATTTCAGGGATTTTTTTTCTTTTATGAACAGATATGACATGGCTTCAAAGGTCATTATTAATTTTTCTAGAGTTCCAAATGCAATGTGCTTCAGCCTTCTTCTTTCTTTCTCTCTTCCCTTTCTGATGGCTTTTATTGTTGTCTAACACTTCTTTAGAAACAGCCTAGCAAATGTATTTAAGTACAGCAACTCATGTGGAAAATGAAAGTTGCCCTGGTTAAACAGAACATTCACACTCGGAATAGTTTTGAGAATTGTAACTCTTGAACATAAGGCACCTGTGGCAGGTAAACATTACCATTATTGTTAGTGTGGGTGTGATTTATGGTGCATCACCATCACAGCTAACAGAGAGCTAGCCATGCAACCTCCAGGATAAGGTATTGTACAATCATGCCATCCTGCACAAGGTGTAAGCATTGGGTGTGACACACTTTCTGTGGGACCCTCTGAACTTGGTGTCTAGGACCTGAGGCATGTGATATTCTCCTTCAGAATGTCCCCTGAAGTGATCACTTCACCCCTGGATCCTGCAGACAACACTCTATGAGGCCCTTGCACTACCACAATGACCTAAAGGTCCATGCTGCACTTCTCTTCCTACACAGACAAGCCATATGGTGTGTGGGGAAATGTGTGCATGTGTCCTGCTTAGAGAGAGGCAAAATACTGGTATCAAGCAGCACTAGACACTAAAAGTATCCTCAGTACCAACATCAGCTGTCAGTACTGCACAGGCATTCCCAATTCAACACTGATGTCCTACACTGCCCTGTTCCACCTGCTGCAGGTGGACTTGTTGCAATCTTGCCTTCATGTACTACTCCAATTCCTGGTCACAAGCCTGCTAGTATTTTTCCTGTCTCAGCAAAACGCTGGTGAGCTTAACCTGAGACTTCAGGAAGGCACTAATGGAAGTCTTTTGTCTGGGCCAAAATCACTGGGGTCCAGCTGGCTCCTGCAGAGACAACCCTACCAAGGAAATGCGGTAAGTGTAGGAAAAATACTGCCCCACCTTGCACAAAATCCCCTGAATTTCTCTTTTCTAGAAATTTAATAGGAACATGATGGTATTATGATTCTGTTATTTGTGGCATCTGCCTCAGGTAAGATTTGACATTATTGCCACCAGAAGTTTTCCCTCCTTGTGGTATATTCTGGGTCAGCAATGGACCATTCAGACACAACCCAGCAGCAAAAACTCCTTTCATATCAATAGCAACAGGCTGCAGATAAGTTTTTAAGTAACATTTAGCTGAAATCTAAATTAGAGTTGAATCCTAAATTCTGGTCTTCCAAATTAGAAACTGAAGAAAATACAACAGAAAGAAAAAATGCAATTCAGAAAATATTTTATTGAGTACAATACCATTTCATTGTAGGCTTTATAAAACACCACCAACCTCTCTGAGGTTGAATACAGCTTGGGCAGGTGCACAAGGAGTGGGAGAGAGAGGGACAGCATCTGCAAATTTTCATGCAAGAGGCATAATATGGGATATTTGCATTCAGACGATACCTTGTCATAGTGCCCAAGTTTGCACTAGCTCACCAGAAAAAAATTAATGAATCTACATTTAAATTTTATAAAGGACTGTAACAATCAGCTACAAGTTCAAATTTACTGGGTGTTGCCATTGCACATTCAAAAACTAAACACAAGATTATGAAATAAAAACCAGTAGCTTGGATTGAAAACACTGTAAGAAGCCTGTGTGGAAACTGGATTAACTCTAACTCCAGAACCTGATGGTTAACAAGACATCATAACCACTGTAGATAAAGACAGCTGCAGTTTTTACCAATGTACTAACATCTAACTTCCATTTTTAGCAGGTGGAAAACAAGGAAAGTTCCTGGAATTTGGGTTAATCCCACAACACACATCTAATCAAGACCTGGCATCATGGTTCTTGGAAGGAGATTAAACAAACAGTAGTCCACAGGCAATTTTCAGTTGCATGAAGCAACTGAAAACTCATAGAAAACAGCCTTAAGTAGAGGGGAAATGTAGTAATATTTATATGAATGAAGTTGCTGCTTACTGGAATGTAGACCAACTAATTTTTCTGGTGGAAGTGTTTATTTTCAATGATGGTAAAGCATAAATGTGCTATGAAATGTAGGAACAGTCAAAAGCAGCCTTGAAAAAGTCTCTATATTGCTTAAATTCTCTCAACCATACCTGTTTATGAAGTATACATACATTCAGAGACTGTAAGAAGTTTTCAGGTTGACCATATTTCTACAGCTGAGTCTGTATTTTATGAGGTGGTCCCCACAGAATCTTTAAAACTCTGCCTTGAAACCTGCACTGTACTGCCAAAGAATTGAGGAGCACTTGTTATAACAGTGAATATGAAGGTTAAGTATAGCAGTTAATATATCAAATTACACAGAGACTTCCATTGTCCTTTGGGTGTGCATTTCCCAACATGTGTAAGTACCACCACTTTGACAGGAAATAATTTCATAAAGCAGGATGGAACAATTTGTTAACTACAATAATATTTTCAAATGGAAAAGAAATTAATAACCCACACTTTAAGAAAAATGGAAAGGTAAAGTTTAGCATATTCATTAGCAATTAGAGAAACTAGTCCAGGAAGGCCAAAGTATTCAAATAATTCAGAAAGGTTCTGTTGAAATGAATTTCTTATTTATTAAAAAGACAACACATTCTCAAGAGAGCACCTTCTGCAATGAAATAATTTAGTTTCTTCATATAGACACATCATACACAATGTTAACAACCATGAAAAACAATACAAAATGCTTTCAAATTTAACAAGTAGAAAAATATAACTAGTATATATGGCAATTGTGAATCTAATACTGTACAGAAGTATTTATGGATTTTACAAATAAATAATAGCTTAAATGCCCTTTTTAAATCTTCTAACTGTACACTGGAACGTAGGTTCTGAAGCTTACCACTAACTTGCCACAAATGTGTGCCAGTCAAATGTTCTGCCCACAAGCTCAAAGAACTTCTTGTTGGGCTCATGGAAATACTCCTGCAGCTTCTCGAGTAAGCGGGCATCGACCTGTGGGTGCGCTCGGCCTTTGGACTCGTGCAAGCAGCGCTCTCTACCGCTGTCCCTCAGGCAGTAGAACCCCTTAGTTTTATTGAAATAAAAGTTTGAAGCATTTATCTGTGGTGATAACTTCAGAAATCTCTCTACCTTTTCTATTTCTGGAAAGGGATCTTTGATTAGTTTATCCCCGTCTACAATGTGGATATGATCAAGAGGAAAATACTTCAGCCAGTTCTGCATGTGAATGTAGTATAAGCTTCTGTTTATTGCCTTGTAGTCCACATTGAGTTCTCCATTTTTAATCAGGAACTGTTCAATGGATGGGTACGGCTTGTGCTTCTGCATGTGGTTGTAGAACACTTGGGTGTAATCTGATAGTACTCTCTCACTTGGGTCTCTTAAAATAAGGAGCAGTCTCATTGATTGGTTCATGTTATAAACTCTCTCAGGCACTTTAGGTGATGTGAAATACGCTGGAGTTTTCTCCACGGTGATCTGATGGGGATAGGAGAATGGCATTTGATTAACATACCACTGCAATCCATTCCTGTAATGATCTTCCCAGTCAAAGAAGTGAACTTCACTTTCTGCTGCTGCAATATCTGGATGGAGACTCAACATCTCTAACAAAGCTCTTGTTCCACCTTTTCTCACTCCAATAATAATAGTCTGTGGCAGCTGCTGACATGATCCATTAGAATGAACGTTTTCCTTGAAGTCATTTTTCTGAGATGTTTTCTTTAAAAGCTCTCTCTGAACAGACTGAGAAGAAGTCTCAGCATTTGAATTTATAGCTGGTCTGGAAGGCACTATCTGAGGTTGAACAAAAAGCAACACAGCTCCCAGCAGAAAAGCTGCCATGACAGAAGTCCTTAGTCTGGTTTCACTCAAGCGGGTAATAGGGCATGGAGCAATTTCCACCAAGAACGACCCTTAAAAGTTGTTTTTGTTTTGCTGAGCAAATGTGTATTTCTCAAACAAAAACTTCGCTGAAAGAGGGAAAAGAAAAAGCAAAAACACATTATCTTATGTTCAGACATACCACTACTAAAGCCACACTGCAAATATCTTTTTCGTTTCAAAACTGAACAAACTTTAGTTTTTCCCAACTCTAGGCTCATGGATGAATTAGTGTAATTAAATGTTCTAAAAGACAGGCGTATGCAACAATGTCATAAGAAAATCATTTCCAGTCATCAGGAGACATGAGCATTATGAATTTTTCATTTGCACCCAGAGTGTTATTATTTTTTTAAAAAATCTGATTTCCTTTGAGTTGAACCACAATCACAAGATCATTGTTTTTTTAATGTACAAGAATAGGTTGGTCTTAGAAAGAAAACATAAAAAGGAAAAGGTGTGGAGGGGACCAAAAGAGCATGCCTAAAATCTGAGGGTCTTGTACGATGTCTGGGAACTTTATCCTCCCAAAGAACCATGTAACAGTAACCTTAGAAGTCAACCCTCCTGGGAAAAAGGCTCATGCAATACAGATAGAGCTGTCCAACCTGGGAAGGCAACATTCTCCTAGGAAGGAGCTGGGAAGAGCTCTAGGTAAACAGCACATCAAGCAAAAGTTGAATTTTTCCTGTCATTTTTAAGTGAAGTTAACTTTTGCTTTGTGCTTGCTGTTCCTAAGGATAAAACAGGTGGCTTGCATGCTGGCCCTGCAAAGAGGTGAGATAAAGAAACCACAGACAACAGTATGACTGAATCAACAAAACACTGAAAGACCTGTGGTTCCCATCTCCATACTCAGGAAAGAAGATGCACAATGGATACTTCTGAAGGTCATTTTGAGTTAGCCAGCAAGCTGCTGTGATGCAAAGAACTAACTTTAGACTTTATCAAAAGACTACTAAATAGCATCCCTGAACACCCTTTAAAGGTCAGGGTATTTTTAATGTTTGAAGTGAAATTGTGATGGTTTCACACATAGTAGAGCTGTTAGACTGTTGCACTATGAGCAGGCTGTGTACAAAACCTCTCTGAACTGCAAGGTCTTCCAAAGACTTTATACCCTCAGTGAAGGGCTGGTGTGGATTTCAGTATTGTCTAACTCCACTTAGAAGTAGAAGCCACGATGGCTGAGTACCTGACTGCTTTGCCTTAGTAGGCTACTGTAATTATGAATTTAAGCCTGGAACAGCACATACCGTGCCAGCTAACAAGGGCTGAAACATGAAATTACAAACGAACAACCTGAGGAAATGCAGGGGCTAGGTTTTGGAAATTCTCCAGAGAATCTGAAAAGAAACTAATGACTTTTCCACAATAAGCTAAGTCCCAGTGCAACAAGGACTAATGATGTGTTTCTAAGTAATCTAAAGTTCTGTTTGATAGCTTTGCATTTACAGAGGTCATGACTCCATCCTGAATGGAACAGGTCTGCTTCCTGATGTTTTTTACTGATTATCACTTCAGTGCTTTCCCTTTTTCCATTTTTAAAGGGCTACAAGGCAGCAATATTGTTAGGTAGCAGAAATCGAGGCTGGGAAGAAAGAGAAGCAAAGTGTCATGATAGATGTGAAGTTAAGAGAGTACCTCCTTGTATGACAACAGGCTTTGAGCTTGTGGGCATACCTTGTCTCAGGCTGTTCTGTGATGTCTGATGTGAGGCAAGTTTGCAGGGGAATNTTTTTTTTTTTTTTCCTGGTTTTGGCCACTGTTAAGTTTTCTCTGTCTGAAAGAGTTCCATTTCACCTGTCATCATTAGTCTTCTGCTCTTTCCCTGTCCCCACCATTCCTGCTAATCATTCTAAGCTTAATCTATATCAGTTTTAACCAGAAACAGTCTTAATAGCCCCACACTGTGGATGTTGATGGGGGAAGACACTGGATGACAGAAAATTCGATATAGGTAAATTCACTGAGCTATGCTGCCCACAGTATTCAGCAGCAATGGGAGCACAGGATACAGCACCAGCCAGATTGGATCAGTGACTGATGGGCAGCTCAGTACATAAGAGCAACAAAACATCAACTCTGTTGAATTTTAAGGTCACAGATTAAAGGAATAGCCACTTACTTCACAGTATATTTTAAGTCACTGGCTCCATAAATAGTAAGCCTGAGTTGTTGTCTTAACACCTTATTGGAAAAGCATAATAGGATTCCAGTGAGGAACAGGTTGAACTGTGTTGAAAGGAGTGAATGTAAAGCCTAATGGTAGGAATTCTTATTTCTTAAGTCAGATTGAAATATGCTATGCTAACAGCCAAGTTCTGTAACAGCTCCCTGGACAGATTAAATGTTAGCTTCTGGTCTCATAGTGACAACACACTGCTGGATTGGAGAGGGGGGAGAGGGTTGAGTTTGTTTCTGCTCTTTTGTTTTGGTTTTTTTTTCTTTGAAAAAGAAAATTAACACTAGGTATTAATTCATTGGGATTATGAATTTGTAACTCTTGGTTTGCATACTAGTCAGCTGCCAACTTCTTCATTCAAGCCTTCCTGTGGCTGAATATAGCATAAGAACTTGTGAGAAAACACATAGCAAGGTGTCTCTTCACTCTAGCTCTCCTCTTGTTTTAGTCAGCATCTTTGAAATCAGACTTGTGGGATATTACAGGTGTGGTACCAGGAGCCTCACCTCAGGCAGGTTTTGGAGCTCTGCCTCAGTGTCTTCCCATTCTTAAAGACTTTTTTGGGGCATAGCTTTTTCTAAATACACAAAAGCAATTGCATTCTGTTTCCCATTTCAACATGAAATCTCATAACAACACAGGAATATCTTCTGTTTCAGACACAGGATTTCATTGTTCCTCCTCAGCTATTTGTTCAGGTGCACATCTTCCACTGCAGAACTCTGTAGCTTTTATTTTATGCACTTCCAAAGAACCATATCAGTAATTATGTCATTCAGAGTACCTATATACTATTGATGTATTTTTGCAAGCAATAAAGCTTTGTTTGCCTTTTCTTTCCATCCTATTTTGTTTCTCCCAAATTGTATAGGCTTGATAGCTGGATCAATTATTTTGTTTTGATAGACCAATGGACATGACTGTGCCTCTAAATTCAGCACAAAATACGAGATATGTGAGAAGAGTGGTCTTCAGGAATAAATCAGAATATAAATTGGTTGTCATTCAGGTCTCATCTCTTACATCCTCTTTAATGCTTTAGGTCGATCTGCAGTTTGGTGTCTAGAATTACAGTGGTTTATATAAAATGATGCAAACATGTATTCCATAGCTTTATAATTTGTAGGTCTGAAAAACTCTTTCAACAATAATAAGGATGCACTGAGCAGTTTAAAGCAGCCACTTTGCCAAGCTACTTTTCTGCTTTAAGAATTCTCCTTACTGCATCCACAAGCCATGAAGAGCATACATGACTTCACTTGATGACTTTGTATTCCAGATGAGTTAAAAAAATTTAACTGACAGCCATTACTATTGTATTTGCTACAAGTAAATGAGCAAGTTTTAAAAGAAACACAGTTTATGTTAAATGGTGCTTTGAAGATTATACCAAGACTTTTCAAAAACTGATTGCTTTTGCTTAATCTTTTCCTCAGCTTTCTCCAATTAATTAGCGAAATGTGCCATCCTGTTTATTTAACAAGATTCAATGTGGACTTTATGATTAAAACCTTTTAAATAGTAACTTGGAAATAAATAGAAAATTTAATCAGTAAATGCAGAATGAGGGCCAGAGGCTGTTATATGTCATTGACTTTTAAGCATGTTTCAGTACTCTTTGAAACATATGTCATTATTTTATAATTGCTGACCATTTCTTACCATTTTACAAAGGTATTTTAAAGCCTCTGTATGTGTGTCATCAGTGATATTGCCTCAGCTACCTAGATTATATAAACATATTAGTTTAATACATGTTCAAAAAAATAAGGTAGTTTCTTCCTGGACTGATAACTTCATTTTTGCTGGGAATTGGATGGGGCTAGATTTAGCTCTGAACTTTCATAAGAACCTCTGAAGTAGCTGCCCAAGTGGGTAGGAAGAAATACAAGGAGTGTCTGTAGGGCAGTCAGTAAGCATCAGGCAGGGTCTGCTGGCAGATTTGACAGGGACATACTTCACAAAAAAAGTGACAACTCTTTTCAGGCACTCTGAGAGGTTGAGCAGAGCTGATGGGCCCCAGTTACTACCAGGACAGCAAAGGGAGAGGTAAGACTTCATCCTTCCCATAAGCATCCAAGTGACTTCATTAAAGCGAAGTTGTGTTTTCCTGGTTCTTTAGGGACTGTGGACAAACAGGCTGTTTCAGATGGCCTCACTTTCTTTCCTTGCAGAACTGAATCCCTTCCCTGGAGAGGTCTCTGCCCAGGCACCTAAAAAACCTAAAGTCTGGACTGAATGAGAACTGTAGTTCACTTGCTGGAGTTTGTCTGTAGAGGGAGATTAGAGCTGAAAATCTGAGTGAGACATTCTGTTCTAACAAAGAATACTCATTTTTGCTGATGTGATAGAACCTCAGGACAGTTTGTGGACTGTTTTCCCTTGCACATATTTGGGCAGACAGTACTGCAAAATATAATACTAACAAGTGCTGGTTAAAACTAGCTGTGCAGTACAACCCACATACCTGCTATGCTGGCTTCTTCTCTTGGTAAAGAAAAATTCCCCTAACTGAGATAACCAACTTTCTAAACTGATAAAGACTCAGTGTTCTGAACATTTGAATGCAGTGATGTGCTTAAAAAACTGAACTAAAGCAATTGCAGTGTACTTGAAATCCTTCAAGAACTCATTGATATGAACAGCATATTCCTATCCTCTAAGGGTAGGCTCTGTCCACCGTAAGATATATTCCTTAGTTGTTTATATTAGCTGAAGTGCCACTTTGTATCCTGATAACATAAAGCTTCCCAGCACAGCTATCACTTAAAGCTCAGCTAAGAGCAAGAAAGGAAAGACAGCACTTAAAAAAAAAATTCAATTCAATTTTTGAAATGTTTTTTTCTTGAAAATATATTCTGCATTTTGTCATTTATATCTATTAAACTGTCTCACAATGCCCTCTCCATTAAGAAATCCTTTCCATACTTCCTGCTGCATACACTTGTTTTTTTTAATCCCATTTAAATAAAAGTTTTAAACAAAGCATGCCAACGAAATGCCTGAATTCTAGTTTCCAGTATTTAACTACAATACTTTCCTACATTAGTGAGTGCTACAGAGACAAGTATAATAAATGAAATACATACTACTGAAGCCACAGGTCTCCAGAACCATAAACCATTGGTCACTCATGATATATAAAAAAAAAGTCATTTGCACATTAAGAAGGGACATGAAACTATAGATATAATATATATAATTGTATGAACCTGTCTTACAGTGCCTAGATGATATGGTCTATGTACATTCCCCAAATTATATTAAAACTCCTGCACAACCAGCAAGAGATTAAACCATGGCTTTAACTTTCATAGTCAGATGTTAAGAAATCTAATCATAATTTCAGTGTTGTTAAGATGAGATATTGTCTATCAGCTCTGAGACTTCAGAAATACACTTTAAAAAGTCTAAATTTTTGGAAGGGGAACTTCACAAGCTGAGAAATGTTGACTTGGTAGGAAGTATTTTTGGCTGAAATCTGCTGTATTTCTGCACCTGCTGTGATAAATACAGTTTATGCAAATTAGATAGGCCACCAGTTCATGACTTCTAAGGGAGTTCAGCTCCAGTGTGAGCAGTAAGGTAGCAAATTTATAATAGACTGTGGTTATATATAACATGTACTCTTTCTTAAGGTCAGAAGGCACCATTCCAGTCTTTCATGCCAAAAGATCATAAAAATTTTTAGAAGAGAAAATACCCTATATTTCAGAGAACCTTATGCAGGTAAAAATAAAATGGGATTTGTGCTCAGGATGCACAAAATTTTTTTGTACTGAATAGTAATATGGAATCCCCTTAACACCTTCTAGCAATTTGTTAAATACCTGTCAGGATTCAAATTTTTTCATAAAGAAGGTACACTGTATCACTGCCTTCTCTATCCCCCCATCAACCCAAATGCTCAATTCAAAATCCAGAAATTACTCCCTACCCCACTTTCCAAGCAAAATGGGTCACATTGTAATTAGGAAACAGAAATCTATTGCACAGTTAATAGAGTTGCCTCCTAATTCATCAAAGCTGTCCCCAAGAAAACAGCATGTGTGAAAGGATGGCTCTGTCCTGTCTTGCCCCCTTCAGTACAAAGGCTCACCTTAACTGGATGTATTAAAATAGGGAACACAGCAGACTAAGCAATCCCATTTTCATTTCCTCTGCCAAGCAATATCTTACCACTTACACAGGGCTGTGGGCTCTGTTTCAAATATCAATATTTAAAACAAAAATAAAAAACAAACAAAAAAACCCCCTCCACACCTCAAAATAGTCATTTAGTTCATATTCCAAGTAGACTTTGTGTGTTCCACTCTCCTGCCTTCAGAATAACAGTGGAGCAGGGTGAATACTGGTGAGGTCATCACTGTATTAGACTTAGCTAAACCAATCAATTTACTAAGCAAAGCACTACACAGTGACCTGGAGGGAACTCTCATGTTCTGGAGTGACAAATTAGATGACCAGCAGGATCTCTGATCTTGGTCTGCCTTGGCACATTACAGTATTATTTTTCTCATTATCAAAAGTTTTCATGGAAATCCATCAGCTTTGACATACTCTTGGGCTCTGATATCTTATGTGTTATGAGTGGCATTTCTAGATGAGGGAAGGGAGAGATCCCAGGTTAATGAGACTAATAAAAACATTTTTGATTTCCTCTAATGAAAAGCAGAGCAGTTGTATGTATCTATACATGTATTGGAAAAGTGTTTTCCACCCACTCTGTTTTTCTGTAATGTCTGTGTAAGCATATGGCTAGTTTGGAATAACCATATAGTATCCTGACAAGGGGAGGGATTGACAGGAACCTGGCAGTCCTGAGGTTGGAATTGGCTCTGTTAAATTAGTGTCTCTCTACTGCAATAGCTGGCCTTGCTTCAGATGCATAATCTTCCTCCTCACCTACCAGAGATAATTATTTTTTGGCTATGTAGTATCAAAACAGTCTGCATTTTTGAAAAAGGAGGAAAAAAACCAGAGTGGCTGCTGAAAGGGTGGATGTGCAAGAGATAGCTAAAGTTGATGTCAGTGACTGTGCTCTTACTGAGACGTGCTCCTTTCTGAGCAACGTGAGAAATGCACTTGCTCGAGAGTTTAAGATTGGCAGATGTAAATTGTAACAGTTATTATATTTATAATCACAAATTAAGCTTGATAGCCAGAGAATACACAGGCATTTGCTAAACTGAACCTGTTCTACTATGTTCCATTTGCCATATATACTGCAGAGGCTCTCTCTCAGTGGGAGTGGGCACTGCATGGATCTCTCATGCCAGAAAGATGCTCCCTGCAGACATTCTATCCCCCTGCCATTCAAGCATGATAGTCCTAGAACTTCACAGATATGTTTTTTCCCATATCAAAATCCAAAGAGGAACAGTCTTGAAACTGAGAAAGCCCTTAACCCACTGCACTAACAGAGAGGAAGGAGAATAATGTACTTTAATTCCCAGTCAGCTGAGGTGATTGAACTGCCTGTACTCAGCTGCATGCCCCCTCCTGATCTTTCGAATGTCTGGCTGGAAGATGAGACCAAATCCAAACCCTTCTATCTGAAGGCTGCCACCTCTCCCTCTCGGCATCCTTTTACCCCCCCAAAATTTGAACAGCACACACCTTTATCCTTGGAAAGCACACCGAGAACTGCAGTAAGCAAGCCTTTGCTGTACTACTCTAGGGTACTAGTCCTTCAAAACTGAAATGAGCTCGAGTTAAAGCTTTGTGCCCTCCTGCCAGCCCCCAAAGAGCACTGTGCCCCCAGCCCTACGCAGCTCGCCAGGTTCCAGTTCAGCACGCTGCATCCCGCCGGCTCCAGCATTACGCGAGGGAGCCGATCGAAGATGCTCAGCAGAGCTTTTGCAAGTGTTCTCCTGTCAGGTAGGCGCCCCGCTTCCACAGCCCACCCGCTCTGCCCTTACTTGTGCTTGTCATTTCACCGCAAGAGAAAGAAGATGAAGAAAGTGCCCAGGAGCCGCACCTGGCCAGGTGCTGCCGAACACTTTACTTCCCTCTCCCAGCGCCCCTCTCTCTCCTATCCCCCGGACTGCGCTGCCTCCCAGAGCCTGACTCGGTGAGTCCGGAGGGCTGAGGCAGCGCGGCGCGTCCCTCCCGAGGCTGGGGACAGCTCCGAGGTGCCGCCCGGCCGGGCAGACGCTCCGCAGCCCCACAGCGGCGCTCGCCAGCCGCGGCGCGGGGCTCCCACCTGCCCACAGCAGG